>SFCI01000177.1:0-31627 GCA_004681135.1 Hericium alpestre | reverse complement strand
GAGTGGCGGCGGCGCGGATATGGACTCGCCGCGCGCGGTGGCCAATCGTTCAGAAAGGTTAGGCGCGGCGGATGGCGCGGGGGCAGTCACAGTGGAAGCAGTAAGATTATAGATGTCGCGGATGATGCGCTGTGGGAGCTCTACGATGGGGAAGAACTTCATGTCTGCGTTGGATAGGGCGACGATGCCGATGCCGGACGAGGGGAGGAACGCGATCTGGGTCGAGAAGCCGGGGATGCCGCCGCTGTGCTCGACCACCTAAACGAAGTGTTATGATGGCGGGGAGAGCAAAAATGGAGGTACGCACGTCGTGCCCGAGGTAGGAGCTGCGCATCCAGCCCATGCCGTAGCCGCTGATAGACTCATTACCGTCACCTGTGCCAGAGATGATCGCCTGTGCAGATGTCACGGCCGCGAACGCGGAGGGAGGGATGATGGTTTTGTTCGTGCGCGGGTCCACGCCGCCGTTCATCAGCGTGCGCACCCATTTCTCCTGTTCAAGCACCCACGTTCATGACGCTATAAGATTTAATTCCTGCGTTGGATGAAACGCACTAGGTCTTCCACACTCGAGATGACTCCGCCTGGGCCCTGGTTCAGGTCTATGGTGGCGTCGGTGTGCCAGGTCGGGATGCGCCGCCCGAATGTGATCCATGATTGCGTGAGCTTGCCCGATGCAGCAGCTTTGCTGGGCGAATACGTCGTGGACGTCATGTTCAGCGGTGTCCAGATGCGCTCCTCGACGAAGCGGGCATACGAGCCAGCGTAGGTCGCGATCAAGTGCGCGCCGAGCATGTACATCTGCCTGCATGAGTGTCGGAGTGACCTGAGCAGTAGAAATAACGCATACCATATTATTGTAGGACCACTTTTCGCGTAACTCGAATGCTGGCCGGAGATGCTGCAGTTTGCGCACGGCGTCTGGGAGCGTGTCGTTGGGACCGTAGGAGAAATCATGTCTGAATGTCATGGAGTTGCAGACATTGCACCTCTTTGTTTATTGCATCCGCCAGTGAAGACATACCTTGGTATTCCAGAAATGTGCGACAATATATCCTTCAGTGACACCTTCTCATTTGCCCATTTATCCATAGGCGCCCAGTCCTCCGGCAGGAGTGCCTTGATCTTCGTATCCCAGTCAAACGTGTCGACTCCAGCCGGAAGCGGCGTCGTATTACGCCCATGCGCATAATCATCGATCAAAATCCCCATAGATGCAGACAAGAATGCCTTTGAGACGGACGCGAGAATGAACAGCGTCTACGAGCAGTGTCACTCGGGAGGATGGTAGAACGAGCTTTGGTACGCACATCCTTGTTCACGGCCTCTCCTTCCTCTGTCTTACTCCCCCATGCGCCGAACTCGCTTATCCCGTCCCTGTGGAATACTCCCAGCGCCAACCCAGGTATCTTGTCCCGTCGCATCGCCGCCTCGATATCACGCGCGAGCTCGGGGGTGATGGCCTTCTTGTAGCCCTGCACTGGGCCAGTAGAATCGAAAATGGTCTGCGCGGGATCTGCATGGCAGGAGACATGGGTGGTAGTAAGGGTAGTTAGCCAGACAGCAGTCGCGGTCGACGCGAGGTTCGGGAAACGCATCCTGATGATTCGGGATCTAGCACTCCGGAGTCGCTGACGGTTCTGTCCTGCTCAAACGACACCTTGGGACTATTGATTTAGCTTGGTAGATGGCACAGAGGAAGAGTTGAAGAGCGCGGTACCGAGTTTGCCTGGCCAGTGAAACTTCAAGCCATACGACTTGTGTGATGCAGATGCAATATTGCAGATGATCGTGGTAGGATGGTATACAAGCGCCCATGCCGACCCATCAGGCCGTCGACTTCACGGTGTTCTGACCTGTTCTGACTCTCCCTCCCGCCATCACTTTGTTTTCCCTGTTCTCGAACACCATCGAGTCGCTGGGCCTCTCATCAATTTAAGCATGCTGTTTCTTGTTCCAGAGCAGACCAACTTTTCTCCGAAATTCGATGTGCGGTTCATTTAGCTGGCCCAAATGCAACAGTCTACGACTCCGAGTCGCAAGGGGCAACGGAATTCAACTGCAACCTTCACACAATCTCAGATCTTTGTATGACTCGGAAGAAGTAATGGCATTTGGCGTCGACGCTCCACATTGGTTCGCTTTTCTTGTCAAAAGTGGAATCGATTGCGGGCTCATGGTTCTGATGCTAGGTATACGTGACATTACTTGGTCCCCGTCGATGCTTGCGAGCGCCTCTCCAGACTGACGATTCATCGACATCGTACGGTAAGCGCAGTTTGGCACTCGCAAGTTGATTGATAACACAGTGTCGAGCTTTGAATGACATCAAGCCTTGAAATCGTGAGGGTCAGTGGCAGCTTTGTGCACCAGGATCCGTTTCTACCATCGCTAAGTGAATTTCCATTAACGATACAGCGCTCGAGCAGGGCATTCACTTATCGAAGCATCAAGTTTTACCTCTCCAGGTGGATTGCTACGTCACTACGAAGAATCTAAATTCTTGCCGGTGCTTTGGGTCCTTGGTCGCATGATTGATTATGAGTCAGTGTGATAGGTGCGCAGAAATATCCCCCACATGTCTCAAACTTTGAAGACGTGAACGTAAATATCCATGCGGAGATCGTGGGTCGATGTCAAATAAGCTTCGCACCGGCCTGATATCTATGCGGGCCTGATGGGCACTGCGAACAGAAAGCGACTTCGCCATGCAGTTGAACCCAACCGACTACTTCGTCCTAGTGATTTCTGTCGGTTTCTGCTTGTTTTTGGCACATGTGAAGAGACGCAGGTCAACTGCCGCTCTACCCCCCAGCCGCCCATGTCTACCGGTCTTCGGCAACTTCTTCGAGATTCCCAAACAGACCCCGTGGCAGACGTACAAGACATGGTCTAGCGAGCTTGGATGTACGTCGTTCTTTTGTCTGACTGCCCTTCATCTTGGACGCGCGAGACCAGAACCAGTGCTGATTAGTATTTAGGTGATCTCATCTCTGTCTGGTCCTTTGGGCAACTATCCATAATCATCAATACACAGAGAGCCACCGAGGAGTTGTTGGAGCATCGCTCGGCGATGCTGTCCCTGTACGATTGCTCTTTCATCTGTCATGCCGAGTACTGGCCTCAACTTTGTAAGGATGGGATGGGACGTTTTCCTCGGGTTCACGCCATATTCAGATAAATGGCGTTCGCAACGCCGTGTATTTCAGCAGCGTTTCCGCGAATCAGCCATTTCGGAGTACGAACCTGCGCAGCAGGCGAGTGCTCAAAGGCTACTCAAACTCTTACATACGGAAACAAGAGATGTGACTGAGATTGCCCGCACGTAAGCCTTCCTATCCAAGTTCTTGGCCCGTCTCATAGCACCGATTTCAGAAATGTTGCCTCACTGGTTATGGATCTTACATACGGCTATGAGGTGTCCAAAAACGACCCGATCGTCGGTGCATTAGACGAGGCTGCTGATATGCTAGCACAGGCAGTCTTCCCTGGTGCAATGGCGGTCAATGCTCTTCCGGCACGTAAGTATTCTAGCATGCGTTTATTAGACGAGAGGAGAATACTCAATCCTTCTTTAGTTCAGTATCTCCCCGAATGGCTTCCTGGAATGCATTTCAAGGCATACGGCCACAAATGTCGGCTTCTGATGGACGAAATAATGCAAGTGCCTCTCGCATCTGTCCAACGCAAAATGGTCTGTCAGGGCTTTCTGGCTTACCCTAACAAGTACTGATTTTTTCTGTTATAGGCTGCCGGAACCGCGAGGCCGTCAAACATTGGATCAATGCTGAAGGAGAACAATGGCGACTTGGATGGTATGGATCTCGTGAAGAAGGTCGGTCTCTCAATGTATGCAGGTAATAATTGCTATTAGTATCCTGCACAATTCTCTGCTGAAGACCCTAAATTTTATTAGCTATGACGGATACGGTATGCTTCTCCCACTGTCATCATAGCTGCTGTTACGAACTTCTCCTTGGCAGACCTCAATGGGCATCACCGTCGCTGTTCATGCTTTCCTCCTCCACCCTGACGTACAGCGGCGGGCACAAGATGAACTAGATGTCGTTGTAGGCCGCGACCGCTTGCCGAGCTTCGCGGACCGCGACACCCTTCCCTACGTCAACGCTATCGTCAGGGAGGTCGTTCGATGGAAGCCTGTTCTCCCACTGGGCTTTCCTCGAATTGCGATCCAGGACGATATATATGATGGAAAACTTATCCCGAAAGGTAAGCATTGTCACGCCTGTGTCGCCTTTGGCTTATTCTCGCTCAGGGGCCATGATTCTCCCGAATGCCTGGTATGTGCCGCCTTCTTAACCCATATCTGCATAACCTCCCCACATATAGTAACCTTGAGATACATTAGGGCCATGCTTCACGACGCGGAGAAATACCCTAAGCCAGAGATATTCAGTCCCAACCGGTTCCTCAACAAGGACGGAGAGCTTATTGACGACGAGGTGACTCCTGCATTTGGATTCGGCAGACGGTATGTCCTGCCATTCCCGCATGGATCGTCTGCGATTTAACGAGCACATGGACAGTATTTGTCCGGGGAGACACGCTGCCATGTCATCTCTCTTCATCAATATCGCATGCATGCTTTCCGTATTCAGCCTCCAGCCTAAGAAGAATGAACGAGGCGAGGATCTGCCCGTCAACGTAACTTACGCAGACGGACTTAGCAGGTGCGTGGCATTGATCGCTCTGTTGATGGATTCTCATCCGGCATCGTGCGTTCCCAGTCGGCCGTCATCATTTGAGTGCAAATTCGTTCCAAGAGATCAGGCGGCCGACAATGTACTCGGGAAATTCGCAGATGACGATGCTCACCCTGCCAAGGTGCCAGCACCCGACACTATGACCTAGAAGGATATTCATCCAGTCAGGTCCCTTCTTTGATCATTGTAAGTGTCTACGTGATCGTGCGCAAGATACTGTGTTAAGAAGTTGTCTGTTTCTTTCTATGTCTCTTTCTTACGTTCCATAGTTCAATCCAGTGACTGTGTTGATCGGCTGAATTCAGTGTTAGTAAATCATATCCCCGGAGCCGTTCGGTTACAGGTCGTCGTCTTCTCTGCTACACAGAACAATGCCAAATGTTTCATTTGACATTTCGGTTGACTCGACCGGTAGCGCACAAGAGCACGCTGATTCAAATTGCCTGTATATCATAGTACGATTGTGTCGCAAGGTGTTCACAACGCTATGATTGGTGCGTTTGACGACACGCATCAGGTCTCCCACACTCGAGATAACTCTGCCTGGTCCCTGGTTTAGGTCTATACCAGCGTCCGTGCACCAGGTCGGGATGCGTCGCCCGAATGTGATCCACGATTGTATGAGCTTGTCCGACGCGGCGGCTTTGCTAGGAATACGTCGTGTATGTCGTGTTCAGTAATTTCCAAATTCGCTCGTCGACGAAGCGGGAATACGAGCCAGTGTAGGTCGTGATCAACTGGGCGCCGAGCATGTACATCTGTCTGCATGATTATCGGAGTGACGTGAGCAGCAGAGATATGGCGCATACCATATTATTGTAGAACCATTTTTCGCGTAGCTCGAATGTTGGCCGGAGATGCTGCAGTTTGCGCACAGCATCTGGGATGGTGTCATTGGGGGCGTAGGAGAAATCATGTCTTCAGGTCGCAAATATTGTAGATGCGGACGTTGCACATCGTTTCTTATTCCATCCGCCGGTGAAAACGCACCTTGGCAATCCGGAAACATGCGACAGCACATTCTTCAGCGATGCCTTCTCATTTGTCCATTCATCCATAACCGCCCAGTCCTCCGGCAGGAGAGCTTTGATCTTCGTATCCCAGTCAAACGTGGTGACTCCAGCCGGAAGCGGCGTCGTATTACGCCCACGCGCATAGTCATCGATCAGGATCCCCATAGATGCAGACAAGAATGCCTTCGAGATAGATGCGAGAATGAACAGCGTCTACGAGCGGTGTCACTCGGAAGGATAGCAGAACGAGCTTTGGTACGCACATCCTTGTTCACCGCCTCTCCCTCCTCCGTCTTATTCCCCCACACACACCGAATTCGCTTGTGCCGTCCCTGTAGAATCTCCCAGCACCAGCCCAGGTATGTTGTCCCATCGCGTCGCCGCCTCGATGTTGCGCGAGAGCTCAGGTGTGATGGTTTTCTTGTGGCCCTGCACTGGGCCTGAAGAATCGTAAACGGTCTGTGTAGTATCAGCATGACAAACGACGCAGGCGGCGATGAGAGTGGTTAGCCAGAGAGCAGTCACTTTCGACGCGAGAATTGGGAAATGCATCCTACAGTATTGTTTCAAAATCCAAGGCTACAAAGGGTCAAGCTCAGTCGCGGCTCGATCCTGCTCCAATCTCGGTTTAGACCTGTTTGGCTAGTAGTACAGTTGAAGAAGAACTAGAGATCTAGAGTGCGGGGCTGCTTGCTCGACCAGTGAAGCTTGAGTTCAAGTTGTCGAAGTTCATGCATGATGGTAAAGCGCCCGCCGATCCGTCGGGCCGGTATTCGTGGCGACTTGACTTCCGAACGGACGCGTCTCCGACTGCGTCTCCATCCTGGCTGCTACCATCACTCTATGCCAGTTCTCCATCTACCACGGGGCCTTTTCTGCTTCTGCATGTTCTGCGGCTGGATGTGGCCTCGGTAACTGCTGCTCCTATTGATCACAGGGCTGCATCATTCTACATAAGAACAAGTTACCCACCTTTCCATGTTTCGTTTGACGCTCGGGATCCATAGCTTGAACTCGATCCAGAGCCCTCTATGACTTCACTGACCACGCAATTTAGCTCACTTTGGTGGGACTTGTATATGGCTGACGTCTTTTGTACCTCAGATGTCATGATGATTACCCACCGGCCCCAGGAATGAGTTCATTCCTTCCCGAATGTGCTAGGTCTGCGCTCGTATAGTGGTATGGAGATATGGAGTGAGTGCGATCATCGGCTTTGAAGCTAATTATTTCGCCACAAGCTAGTGCTCCTTTGGATTGTTCATATCGCGGAACATATGTGCAATGGGAGTATGACCGGTCAAATGTCAATCTAACTTCCGCTTTGTTATCCACAGGCGCTCGTTTACGCCGCTGCTCTTTGAAATGGAACATATAATAAGTCAAGCCCTCTGCATGTTTCAAGTCGCTATCACCTCGTTGTCACAATCTGACTTCCCCCGCTGATTTCGCCATGCCATTGAATCACTACGACTACTGCATCCCTGCACTTGCCCTGCTTTTCACCGTTTTATTGATACGCGTCAAGAAGGACAAGTCTCACGCCCCTTACCCTCCGAGTCGCCCTCGTCTACCGCTCTTCGGCAATTTCTTTGAGGTTCCAAAGCGTACTCCGTGGAAGACCTATAATGTATGGTCTCGTGAACTTGGTTGTATGTTTATCAATTGCTGTCAAATTTCATTGGCCTGAGTCGAAGCTGATCCAAAATCCAGGCGATCTAATTTCCGTCTGGGCCTTCGGACAGCTGTCAATCATCGTCAACTCTCAGGAAGCGGCACAAGAGTTGTTTGACCGTCGTTCCATTCATTCGGATAGACCTCACACAGTCATGCTCTCCCTGTATGTCTCTCTATTTTCTGCCACGAAAATAATATGTATTCGTTTGACAGGATGGGATGGGATTTTTTTACTGGCTTTCTGCCATATGCGGGCAAGTGGCGCACCCAGCGTCGAGCATTTCACCAGCGGTTCCGTGAGTCCGTCGTGCCCGAATATGAGCCTAAGCAACAGGCAACTGCTGAAAGGCTGGTAAAACAATTGTACAAGTTGTCGGAAGACGTTCCTTCAGCTGCCCAAACGTAAGTGTCCGGGTATCTCCCTGGCATGCGCACTAAGCCAAAGATTTATTTTAGAAACATCGCGACTCTCATCATGGATATCGTTTATGGTTATCGTGTCGCACCGGAGAATGATCCCATCGTCCGCGCTTTAGAGGAAGGCACTGATATGCTAAACCATGCAATTTTTCCAGGCGCGGTGGCAGTCAATGCCCTCCCTGCTCGTGCGGATGACGATTCATAGACCTGATTATATGTAGTACTTACTCCCCTTCCAGTGCGGCATCTCCCCGAATGGCTCCCGGGAATGTATTTCAAGACGCATGGTCGTAAATGTCGAACTGTAACAGAGGGAATGTTGCAGGCACCTCTCGCATTTGTCCAGCGCAACATGGTCTGTCTAATTTTCCTACCAGAATTAAATAAAATTTGACAAAGTTGCTGATTTCTAGGCTGAAGGGACCGCAAAGCCATCCGTGGCAAGAACTATGCTCCAGGAGAATGAGGTGAACAAGGGAGGTCCGGACGGCACAGCTCTAGTGAGGGACGTAGGCGGCTCTATTTATTCAGGTGATCTTCCATATTTGTCCATATTATTTGCTTATTTACGAACGCGAGCCAATAGCTGGAACACACACAGTAGGTTAATTTCTTTCAAGAAGTGACCCATTGTTCAGAAGGCCAAATCAGACTGCTATATCCCTGAGCATCGCGATACACGCTCTCCTCTTACATCCCGACGTGCAGCGGCGAGCACAGGATGAACTTGACGTTGTTGTCGGTCGCGATCGGCTGCCAAACTTCGCCGATCGGCAGGATCTTCGCTATATCAATGCAATCTGCAGGGAGGTCATGCGATGGAAACTTGCTGGCCCGCTGGGCCTTCATCGGATGACAAGTCAGGATGACATATACGAGGGCAAATTTATCCCGAAAGGTACGTCGTGGTCGCTCTTTTTATTCGACAGTGCTTGAAATCTTGCGTAGGCGCTGTCCTACTTCCAAATCTCTGGTAAGCGTTCGCAGTTCCTTTTACCGCGAGACAATGACCGCCTGACCCGCGTCAGGGCCATGCTTCATGATCCGGAAAAGTACCCCGACCCGGAGGCATTCAAGCCCGAACGCTTCCTGGATAAATACGGAGAGCTTACTGTCGACGACGTGTCCATAGTATTTGGCTTCGGTAGACGGTAGGTGTCGAGCATTTGGTCCATGCGTACTGAATGCTGAGCGAAGAAAATGCCAGAATCTGCCCTGGGCAACATCTCGTGAAGTCGACGCTTTTTGTCAATATCGCATGCATGCTCTCTGTCTACAATATTAGGTGCAAGAAAGACGAACGAGGCAATGTCATACCTGTCAATGTTGTTTATGCTGATGGCCTGGCCAGGTAAGCTCAGCAGCGAGTGATCACGATGTCTGAATATACACGAGTCTGATTCTTTTCGCAGTATTCCATCACCTTGGGAGTGCGAGTTCGCGCCCAGGGATGGACAGGCGGCGAGTTTGCTCAAGAGACTGGAACAAGATGCTAATCGGAAGGATCCTAAATAATCCGCGTCGTCCGACGGTGGGTACCGCTGGCACCGAATGAATGCATGTATGTTTTGTATATAACAGTGTAAAGGTACTTGTTCATACACGAGCCGGCTGTGTCGGGCACTGAGTGACTCGCTCGAGCAGGCTCGAGCCATATTTCTCGGTATGTTGTTCCTGCCGTCGCGTCGATCGCGAGTCCGAATTTTTGGATCGCGAGTCCGAATTTTTGACGCGACCGGCCGTAGGGCTGAACGAGATGAAGACGGTATACTGCAGTGAGTTTATTTATAAGGTCTAAGATGAAGATGCATAGTCTACTGCTGTTCCACTACCACGTATGCCGTGGCCCCCTGTTCTATTTAGCTGCGCAATGCGAAGGGATAATCAGTGTAACCAATCGGATTCTTCGGGGTGTAGAAAGTATCACGGTTGTACGGAGTGAAGGGAATATCCTCCTTCAATCTCAGGGGGAGGTCAGGCTGTAGGGGAAGATATCAGTGAGTGAGACAAGTTGGTAAGCACCCAGATCGATGGCACTCACGTTCGAGATGAAATAGCGCCCGAAGACAATCAACTCGTTCTTCTCATCCGCCGTCTTGATAGCCAGGTTCCGAGTATAACCACCAGCAGACAGGTACGGCCTCGAGCCCCAGATCTCGCGCAAGAAATCGTTCGACTCGCCCTCTTCCGGCTCGCGATCTGAGGCGCCGGCGACGCGAGGCTCGGTGACGTGAATGTACGCGAACTCGGGGTAGGTATCACGAAGCTTCGTCACGAGGTACGAGAAGGTAGGCTTCGGATCATTCATGTAGTCTCCCTAAGGCAGAGTAGACGAATCCTCAACCATCGTGCCTCAGGATCGTCTACATTCATGCGCATATCTGGAGAACGTTGGTCCGTTATCACACAGGTCGCTAGAGATTTACACCGGCGCCCACCTTGGAACGTCCCCCACGGGCTGAACCTGATCCCGACACGCTTCTGACCCACGGCCTTCGTCACGGCCTCGATGACCTCCAACGAGAACCGTGCCCGGTTCTCAATCGAGTCACCGTACTCGTCGGTGCGGTTGTTCGAGACATCCTGCAAGAACTGGTCCAGGAAGTACCCGTTGGCATTGTGGATCTCCACGCCGTCGAAGCCCGCCTTGTGCACCCCATTCGCCGCGGCCGTCGCGTACAGCTGCACATACTCCTTGATCTCTTCCTTCTTGATCGGCCGCGGCTTCGCGCGCCCGCCATGGGGATATCGCCCGCGCCGTCGAGCTCATACGACGGATCGTTGTACTCGCGCCGCAGGACGTCGCGATTGGCGGCGCGTCCGAGGGCCCACAGCTGCAGATATATGAACGAGCCTTTCGCGTGCACCGCGTCCGTCACCTGCCCGCGCGCGAAAATCAGATCCACTCTGCTCCCTGCTATCCACGACAGCCACATACCTTCCTCCATCCCGCGATCTGCGCGTCGGTCCAGATGCCGGGCACATTGGGGGTATCCGCCCGCGCGCTGGGCGATGAACGCCGCCTCGTGATGAGCAGCGTGCCGGGAACGCTCGCGCGCTGCGCGTAATACTCCGCGGCGAGGTCGCCGTGGACGTGCTCGTCGTTGGCGCGGAACCGCGTGAGCGGCGCCATGACCACCCTATTCTGGAGGGTGATATCGCCGAGCTGGAATGGCTGGAAGAGCTTCGATGCAGACATGATGCGGGTGAAGTTTTGGAGGGATAGGTGGGTTGCAGTGGTGATGATGATATTCGATGGAGATTCGCCGACATTTTGTACGTCTTCCCTCGGTCGTGTACCGGCGAGGAATACTTCGATCGAGGAGCCTGGATGAGCAGGATACCCGGTATCATAAGATCCTATGCTGATCAATATTTATATCAAACCCTCCCATGGATCTGCTTTCCATGGATCTTATTCAGCAGCAATGATAAGGCTTCGCAGCAGAAGTTGGCCGTGCATCAGCGAAAACGTGATAAAACGGTACTCTCGAGGATGTTGGAGGCACCTCTCGCATTTGTGCAGGGCAACATGGTTTGTTCGACTTTCTTGCCGAAGCGAAAGGTGGACTGATGGTGTTGTCAATTTCTAGGCTGAAGAAACCACGAGGCCATCTCTAGCAAAATCTATGCTCCAGGAGAACGAATCAAACGAGGGTGGTTCAGATGGTAGAGCTCTGGTAAGGGAAGTGAGTGGCTCTATTTTTCAAGATGATACCTCATATTCGACTGTACCTTGTATAGGATTTGTTTGCTCACGGATGACGAAATAGCTGGAAAGCACACGGCAATTCAGTTCGGTCCGAAGAATGGTCAATGAATTCAAACATCGAACCAGACCTCCACAGCCATAAACATCGCGATGCATGCTCTGTTCTTACACCCTGAGGCCTGAGGTCCAACGGCGAGCCCAAGATGAACTTGATATAGTCATCGGTCACGACCGGCTGCCAAATTTTGCCCATCGCCAGGGTCTTCACTACATCAAGCTATCTGCAGAGAAGTTTTGTGATGGAAGCTCGTCACCCCGCTGGGCATTCCTCGGATGACAAGCCAGGATGACGTGTATGAAGGCAGATTTATCCCGAAAGGTGAACTTTGAGTACCCTTGAATGTTAAATAACCGTTGAACATTTGAGCAGGAACTATTATATTTGCAAATTACTGGTAAGTGCTCACAGTTCCTTCCAAGGACGGCCATGACGGGATCAGTGCTATGCTTCACGATCCGGAGAAGTACCCCGACCGACAGGCATTCAAACCCGAACGCTTCCTGGACAAAGACGGAGAGCTTAACGGCGACGACGTCTCTGTAATGCTGGGCTTCGGCAGACGGTAGGTGTTGTAGGATTTGGTTCATGAACATAGAACGCTGAACGAAGTCAATGCCAGGATTTGCCTCGGACGATATCTCGCCAGGGCGACCCTCTTCATCAACATCGCATGCATGCTTTCTGTCTTCAATATTAGGTCCAAGAAAGACGAAATAGGCCGTGACATACCTGTTAACGTTATTTATACCGACGGTTCAACCAGGTAAGCTTGTTCGCATGTATTTCGCGATGTCTGAACGTGCCCGAGTCTCATCCCAAGTTCGCAGTTCGCCATTACCATGGGAGTGTGACTTCGCGCCGAACAGGCGGCGAGTCTGCTCAAAAGACTGCTACAGGATGATCATATAAAAGAAGGAGTCTGAATCATCCGCGTCGTCCGAAGGATATCTGCGTGCCATTGGCACCGAATGAAAGCATCGGGATATATGCTTTGTAGATTGGAAAAACATAGTGCTTATCGATCCAAAAGCCGAAGAAAGGACTATGCATGTACGTATCTAGGCCGTTTTGCATTCAATGAATGGGTCCTCGTCAGAATACATGCATAACGTACCAGTATCACCAGATACGCTTGACCATAGTAAACCGGGTCAAGTCTTCCAATTTCGGTCGCTTCCTCTTACCATCACCTGCATCGCGTCCCTCGCCAATCTCAGCGGTCAGAGGCGCGTCGTCACGCTTATTATCAAGAAGTGTCTTCAATTCCCGGTTGTACTTCTGAGATGAGGTGTACATTGACTATCAGCAGAAAGGATGCGTCAGGAGGGGCGTACCTGTTCCTCGCGACCCTCGCCGATAGGATCGCGTCCAAAGTCGTTGACCGTGTCCGCGATTTCGCGAGCTTCCATGCCCGCGCGCCTACGAGTTGCGTAGCTGACGAGGTTAACGCCCATGATCACCTTGATCACGACAAAGCTAGAGGGCACGCGGAGGGAGCGACGTCAGTGTTCTTTCGGGCTCGTGGATATGAAGATCGTTCAGGTACCAAACCCAGAAAGTAAGACCAACGGTGGCCCATTTCGCCCAACTCGCCACGAGTACCCAGTCGATCTTGTTCCGGAGGAAGTCTTCCCATCCTCCTTCGCCGGCCCATTCCCACCACTGTGTGCCAGCGATGCTCGCGCCAGCAAGTATGCTTGGCTTCAGGCCTTCAGACAGGGTAGATTGATGCGCGGGTGACGACGAAATAAGCAAGTTGATTGACTGCGAGCCAACGAGAATGACCAGGACGGCCAGAGGTAGGGACGAGAATCCGAGGCGCCGGGCGACGAGCGGGGCCTGGTCGACATACGAGTGCTAGATCGTGGCCAGCTATATTAGAGTGACGAAAACCAAGTAAAAGGAGAGACATACCTTTCGAGCACCGAGACGGCTCGTGGTTGCGAGGTCGCGACAAAGCACATCGATATAACGCTCGTAGACGGATGGTCGGATATGGTTGAACTTGGTGATGAATGCGTGTTTCAGCCAGTCGACTAGCGCCTCTGAAATCATAACGGTCATAACTGGCTGCTGAAGTTGTCAGAAGGTCTTGCAAGTGTGAATGAAAAAAAATGCGTACATAGGAGATTGTCCAGAGGACACTTCCTCCGATGCCCCCGCGGAAGAGACCGAAGCTCTTGGGAAGAAAGACTCCTTCTGAGAAGTCAAACTCAGACCCGGACAGCTCGATGAGATTTCGAAACGCGACGAAAAAGAGCATGATTCCAAGGGTGAAACGCTCGACGATATCTGACAAAACCAGTTATACAATGTGGGAAGTAAAAGGCCGAAGCGAACACGGACCTGCGCAAGTGATCTGGAACAAATTGTCTTTCTCAAACTTTTTGAACACGCTGCCCTTGATCTCGACGAACTGATTCGACATGAGGAGAGACAGTAATGCATTGTCGTATGAGTTGATGGCCACATTCAGACAGAGCAACTGGTACACCATGACGAGCGCATGTGCCACTGCACGGACCCAACAGATATCGGTTATACGCCATAAGGTTAGAAGGAACTTGCGCACCAACGTAAAGAGTCGCTAGACAAAAGAATATCACAGGGCGGAATGAATGTGCGGTCAGAGGTGTTTTCCGCGATAACAATAACAGTGTGGAGCGCGAGAAAAGACAGTCGATGATATCTTGTCCAATGGAGGCGCATAGGCGATCAGCAATCTTTGTACATATCATTAGAATCAGCACGACTGAGCAACACTCGGGTATGTCTCGGAAGATGCTGCCTACTTCTAATGCGTTGAATATCACGTACAGCTTGATAGTGTCTTGTCCACGAATAGAGTGGTAGATCTTGCTTGCATCTGTGAGTGGTGTAAGGAACGCGATGGATGCTGCCAGCAAGAGGGTTCTGAGGATGTCCGCCTTCTGTGAGGGCGGCAAGGTCTTCTTGGTACGGAAAACAAAATTAACAAATAGTCGCCAGAAGGCAAGGATAAATCTGATGGGCTGGATGGTGAACGTATACAAGAATGAATCGAAGCACAAGATGAAGCCAAAGCCAATGATCTGTGTTTTTGAATGAGGATATTGCGCTCCGTCTAAAAATAGTCACGTACCTTCTCTATGGCCAGAGGGATGGCAAGGAAATTGCTGACTCTCTCCCATTTCAACTCCTGATGTGAGTCAAAGTCCGTTGCAAGCAACTCCTCCCTCAAGTAGTCCCAGAGCGACCAAGGAGGTTGGTAACTTTCAGAATGCTCAATGGGCGGCGGTACTGCCGGGGGTATAGTTGGATGAGACGGGGGTGATGATGAGATCGGTGTAGGAGGCAACGAGGCATAAGTAAGAGGCCTCTGCTCATCCTCCGGGGCCGTCGATGGAAATGTATGTGAGCCGGTCAAAGTGTCCAGGTACGAAGGGTTCATCCTATCCGCAAACGAGGAGAACGGCATGTCCTCTGTGTCAGTCTCTTCGAATTCGCCTTCATTGTCGCTCATGTGACTTGACGAGAATGAGATATCATGGTCGACACTAGGACTGGATGACCTCCTTTGCTGGCGCGGGCGGGAGCGGCGAATGGATCGCGGTAGTCTGTTGCTTGAGCTACGTCGGACACCTGAAGCTGAACTAGATGATATTGAGAAACGACGTCGAAGGGCACCTGTTCGTTGAGGGGAGAGCGAGTGATTTGGCATGGTGAAGTCCAAGTTTGAGCTTGCCCCGCGCGCACGCGAATGAGAAACGGAGCGCCGGAAGCGTTGCATGCAGTGACCGACTTCATTCGTGACGCATTCAGCGAGCCGACGACTCTGCAGAACTCTCCGCACAGGCTCTACTTACGCACCGACGAACATTCCTTGTCATCAGCAGCACTGGGGGCCCTCACTATATTCCAGGACATCTCTGACGAGCGGAAGATCCAAGGTCGTTTGGCCGTTTCACACCCGGCCTGCCAACATCATGTTTGCCGCTGCAACCTCCTTTTTCTCGCGATCCAATATCTCCCAGAACTATAACATCGGGGGAACCACATCCGGAAGCCGTGCTGCAACCCCTTCCCCGTCTGGCCAGTCCTCTCTACCAGCAGCTGCCCAAACGCCGCCATTTCATGTCGGACTATGGCGCGTCCAATCCGCGACGCACAAGGTTACAAATAAGCGCGTTTCCGTGTGGACTTTCGAAAAGAGGACTACGGAGTTGGATAGGATGAGTGCATCTGCGAAGGAGACCGCAATGGAGGTTTTGAAGGCGGAGGTAGGGCTACGTATCTGAATAGCGTGATACTCTCATTAACATCTGCAGGCATCATCTCTTAGCAAGCTTCGACACCCATGTGTATTGGGTAGGTCAAACATGTCTTCATACAACGGACACTTCTCATCAGGACGGTTGATAAGAGATGGTCGAGCCCTTGGAAGAGACGCGCAGCGAACTCGTATTCGCGACCGAGCCGTTATTATCATCGCTCTATCTCGCTGTGCCAGGATCACCACATAGGTCATCCGTCGTCGATCTGGACGAAGTCGAGGTTCGTTCAATGAATATGACGCAAGATTGATACCTATGGTGGTTTCTCAGATCCAGAAGGGCATTCTACAACTGTGCAAGGGGCTGTCATTCTTGCACACCTCTGCGCGTATCATCCATTCCAACATCAACCTGGAAAGCATCCTTATCAATAGCTCAGTATGTACGGGATTTCAATATCTTGATAACAGCCTGACGAACATCACCTTAGGGTGATTGGAAGATTGGTGGACTGGGACTCACCATCCCTCTGTCCCGACCAGACGGGTCGAAAACAAGCTGGGAATTTCCATCTCACGACAATAGAATGTCGGCATATGTACAGCGTTCTTTCGATTATATGGGTAATAATTTTGAAGCCTTTTTCTGACCAACACTGATGAAGCTATAGCGCCGGAGTACGCTCTGGATGAAGTACTCAACACGTCTTCGGACATGTACTCCATCGGATGCCTTTTATATGCTGTACATTGTAAAGGAGAGCCTCCATTCAAGAACTTTGGTAATCTGGGAAGCCTGCGCGAACATGCTGGCCGTCCATTGTCGGGTGTGGAGCGCCTCGACAGGGATCTTCAATGTAGGTGTCCTAGCTCTGAAGCTTGTACTCTGCTAACGCTGGTATGCAGCATTGCTAAGCTCTCTCATCACACGAAATCCCCACGATAGGCCAACGCCAAACACGCTTCCCTCGCACGCCTTCTTCTCGTCCTTGCCAATCTCAACGCTAAATTTCCTGGACCGTTCCAACTTCGCTGCGAAGTCGCGCGAGGAGAAGATTTCGTTCATGAAAGGCTTAACAAACGTACTAGACCGATTCTCCGAGGGACTGCGAGTACGGAAGATCCTCCCGTCTCTGTTAGAGGAGGTAAGAAATGGTTCCTCCTCTACCCCTTGAAAGCATACTGACTTCCAGCAGATGAAAGACACGCACTTACTCCCGTATATTCTTCCCAATGTTTTCTTAATCTCGAGGATTCTATCAGCATCTCAATTCGCGACCCTTGTGCTACCAAATCTCAAGCCACTCTTTACCATCAAAGATCCGCCACAAAACATGATCACGCTGCTCAATAATCTCGACACACTGCAAAGCAAGACCGAGAAAAATGTATTCCGAGAACGTGAGTCCAGTCTCTAGCGCTGCAACCTGCCGTTAAAAGTTGCTATCAGATGTGCTGCCGTTGGTCTACAATGCTTTCGAATCAGAGCATGCTATTGTTCGTTTTCTAGCCGCCCGGCAGCGATGCTCTGCTAACATGGCTTAGGTGCAAGAACGCGCCCTGCAAGTGGTGCCGGACTTGTGCGAGACAATAGATTACGCTGAAGTCCAGGGCGTAATGTTCCCTCGCGTTGCGGTAAGGAAGCTATATTTTCGTCCTTCCGCCGACTCCTGTATTTACTGCATCGTGTGCAGCTTGTGTTTACGAAGACGCGGATCCTGTCTGTGAAGGTCGCTACGCTGGTGACGTTCCTCAGCATGGTGAAAACCCTAGATCAGGTCCGTTGTCTTGACTCATTATCGTCGGTGATTCCAGCCTAAATGGTACAACAGTCAAGTCTAACTCAAAAACTTGTGCCACTGCTCTCGAAAATCCGCACGAAAGAACCGGCTGTAATGGTTCGAACTTGCCCCTCATTAGACCCTGAGTAAATTATTGAGCTTCGCTGAAACTTAGATGGCGACACTGTCCGTGCAAGAAGCGATGGGATTGAAGGTCGATCGAGAGGCTGTGGCTACACTCGTGCTTCCGCAACTTTGGGCCATGTCCATTGGTCCTCGTGGGTACCGGTGTTCTCCTGCTTCTTGCATTTTGTTGATGAGCCTATACAGTTTTGAATGTGAACCAGTTCCATCGATTCATGGAGGTCATTCACACGCTCGGCGAGCGCGTGAGGAAAGAGCACGACCAGTTTTTGCGCGACTCGCAGCGTATAGAGGACCGTTCTGCGATGGGGACGAATGGCGGCCCCGCCATGATGACAATGGGCAACAATGTTGACTTCGAGAGTCTTGTCGGCGGCGCCGGCGGTACCGCAGTAAAGGCGGACACAGTCATCGATACCAACGGAAGCTGGGATGACGACGTCTGGGGCAGCATTCTAGCTCCGCGACCTGACGTACGTCAGTTCTCTTTTTTCGAAGGAACAAGCGTCTCACTTCAATTGCCAGACCCCTCAAGGTAACTCTTCGACTCCCATGCCTGTTTCAACAACGACTATGGCAAAGAAGTCGGCTCCTTCGCCCTTACCGTCACCTCGATTAAATACAACTCCCACATTGTCATCCTCGAGATCGCCGGCATCGCGTCCCAGTGCGCTTGGTGCGAAGCCAATTCCACCGAGTTCGTTCAACTCCACAGCATTTTCGTCGGCGCCTTCGTCAGCTCGGGCACCGTCCTTTGGCATGAGCTCTATGATGCAGCCCCTTCAGCGAAATCTTACAGGCGGCCATTTTCCTCCGCAGAGTTCGACTTCTCCGCTCACACAACAAGCCGCATCGAAACCGAACTACAACATCAGCTTAGACGACATGGCTCCTTCAATGCCATCCTTCGGGAATTTACCGCCCATGATCATGCCGCAGCAATCTCCACCTTCAAGTCAAAGTTTCTCATTCCCGTCGATGACTGCTACGCTTTCTCCATCGTCTGCACCCGTGTCACGCCCAGCCATGGGTGACTTGTTAACACCTTCTAAACCTCCACAGCCTTCATGGTCGGGAGGCGGCGGGAACAAGCCCTCATCAAAAGACATTTTGGGGGCTTTTGACCCCTTGGCTTGAACTGATTTCCCGCTTCGACGTTATGTTGGATATAACATACAGCTGCACCATAGATACCACCGTTCCCGATGCTGTACTGGGACATTTATCATTATGCTTTCTACGAATGACGACGGCATTGCTCGTACTGTAGATCACGCATCGTCCTTCTCCACCACAATGCCTTCGACAGGACGGATTGGAATGACTTCCGCTTCCACGATAGTCGGAAAGTTGGCGCCTTCAGAGACTTGATATTCGATGGAATCCCAGTCGATGTCCACATTGAGGATGTCTTTCAGCACCACCACAGCGCCGATCTTCGAGCTGACCTCATTTCTCTCTTCGCAGTAAGGGCCTGCTATGCCTGAAGAGCGTACGCGATTAGGCTCGTAAGCGGGTCTCAACCACAGGACGTACAAGTGGCACAACCATCTTGGCAGTCGCAGGAAGAGACGACGTCAAGGGCGTGGCGAAGCAACTCCGAGGCTGCCAAACCATTCAGTGCTGTGAAACCGCCCAGTTATTTAAAACGTACTGTGGTCAAATGCTTTTGCTGTGAAACCGCCACCCTTGTCAGGAATGTCGTAAAAGATGAGGCTACATATTGGTGAGGCGGGCGCCTGAAAGAGGTCACTAAGAGTAGCTTACCGTGCGGGCCGTTTGCGCTCGGTGGGCGACGTCTTGAATTCCTTCTCCGGCGCTTTGCATTCGGTTCTCACTGCGGACGCCATGTCAAAACGATTGAGAAAGGCATGTTCAGCAGAGTGAATCGCTGCTGAAGGTCTGATATTTCTCTGGTTCATCATTGCGAGCGTAGGGGCTGAGATATCGATCCACATCCCAGTGGTCCTGCGTTCATACGGAGGCATGTCGACGTCAACGGCATCTAGGATGACCCCCGCGCTATGATAGCTCGTGAGTGCATGTCGTATCGGCGCGGAAACATATAGTTACCGCATTTTGAAGAACCCTTAACAAACGAGATTAGCGTTCGGCATGCACGGAAATGCCGGTGCGAAGACTAACCAAACACAACAGTCTTTACATCCACACCTATGGTGTGAAAGACGATGAGTGTATAGCGAGGAAGAAAAACGGGGACAACTTACGGCCATAAAAAGCGCGTCTGGAAGAGCCGTGGATTTCTCTGATGCGTTGCGTTTGAACCGCGTCAACGTCACTACGTTGGTGGTCAGCGAAGTCACATCACAAGTTTCTTAGGACCTCACGTAAAATCTCTGTATCGGAGACATCGGCGTTAGCTCTGCCAAAGCTTTCGAGAAAAATGAGTGATGTACCTAGGTGCTGTTATCCAATTGGCGTCTGTTCGAATGGCCCTCGCTTGCTTCGTATCATGGTTGACATCTTGAACCTACGAACGTGTTTTCATTCAGCATAGAAATCCACGGGACACTGGGAAATATGACTTACCAGAAACGGTATGCCTTGATGTATGAACTGATAAAACAGTCAATAGTTGCCCGTGCGGTCAACTTCCGAAACTTACAATCGCTCCTTCATAAACCTCAAATAGAGCACGAGAGACTTCAACCTCCTCCAGGATGCGCACGGTCCCATCTGCGTTATCTTGATTGCTTACATCGAGGAGGCAGTACCTCTCCTCTTGTGCCCCTCTGAGCGAGACTTCCTTTGCTGGATATGGCAGATATTTGGGATGGGTATGAAACCTGGTATTAAATGAGCTCCTGTAGGATCCAATCAGTCACAAAAACACGTACCAGCCTTCTTTGTCTTTGACGAGTTTCGTCTGGCACAACTGCTTGGTCCAATGACCGAACCATTTCTCGTCCTCCAGGGACATAGGCATCTCGTGCGCGGCGCATTGAAGATGAGCTTCGATGATGGATTTACTGTCCAAGTCGATCACGAGGTCGTCCATTGGACTGTCGAACAATTCGTTCGGATTGGCCACGTAATGCTCGTCCAGCATCAAGCCATCCGAGACCAAAACCGCCAGAGCATCACGAGCCCTGCGCCCGGCTCGACCAATCTGCTGTCGCTGTACTGGATGTCAGTAGCGATGTTTTGGACCCTAACCAGTATTGAAAGACCGACCAAGCTTGCAATTCCCATCGGGAAACCCAACATTATCACAGCATCCAGGACCCCAATATCTACTCCCAACTCAAGAGCATTGGTCGCGATGATCCCAAGCAGATTTCCAGAGAATGCGTCTTGTTCTATCTTTCTCCTATCCTTTGCCGAGTAACCTTGGGTGTGCTCATAAGAATATTCGTAAGACTTCCAAAGTAAAGCCGCAGCGCACCTCCCCGATAAGACATGACCCTGTCTAACACGTCATTGCGCCCTTCAGCAATTAGGTCTGTCCGAACCATCTTCATAGCCTATGGATGAGGGTCAGTGTTATGCACTGTATATAGAAGCACATAGAACAGACTAGTTCGCAGGCTTTCCGGACCTCCAGATGACTAGATCAAAACGAGTTTATGATGTGAAAAGAGACCACATACCTTGCAGAAGAGGATGACACGGATACCACGCTTCATGAGATATCTCATCAAACCTGTGGCCTGCACCATCGAGTTTCGCTTTCCTAGAGAATGATCTTTAGGATCGATCCACCCAGGCTCCCAGATCAAAAAGTCTTTTCGGCCTGAGGGAGCGCCATCCTCTGTGATGGCCGTGACATCCTACAAGCGAAATGAGGACAATGACATTGATGAGTAGTGGCCGGCCTACGTCGAGACCAAATATATTCTTCATATGCTCCTTTGGCTTCTCAATCGTCGCACTGCATGATACGAAACGGACCCGTCGGTCTGGACGGTGTAGTTAGTGATCTGCATGAGACAGAAGGAGACAGTGCGTACTTCCTACCGCTGCGCATATTCTGCGTAAGCGTCTCATGACCATCGCGGCATGGCTGCGTGGCGACATATGAGCGAAGCAGTCCATTTGATCTCAGAAGCTCGCACACCTCCCGAAGAGACCATGGTAATAGTGCAGTTCGTCGACAGCAACGATCTTTAAATTCTTCAGGAATCTGAAGGGTCGTCACATGAGGATGGACCAATGTGATTCCGCCAAGATAGTAACACACCTCCGCCAAAGATCTTCATGTGGAAGAATGGATGCATGGATCATGTCCTGTCATGAACAGTCAAGGATCAGGATAAGTTCCAGAGATTTCACTGTACGACTCACGAAATTAGTGAAAATTATAGAAGCATTTTCTCGGATAGCTTAGTTCGTCAGAATGAGCAAAGACTGCCTTCCCATCATAGATGGAACTTACATCGTCGATTCTCTTGCGGGGTGTCGCCGTCATAAGTCGCGACCTGTGCCGATTTTCGATTGTCAACCAGTGAGCACACTTATTGAATAATGACCTACAGAGACATGTTCAAGACCGGGGCACTGAAAGAGCAATTGTTCGAGCGCTGCCCTTTGATCCTGCGCTAATGCCTGAAACACGCAGTTAACAGTGTGATTTCACCAAGCAAGCACTAGATATCATGCCTTTGTCGGATAGATAAAGATAGCTGTCGCGCTGTCATCTTCCTCTAGTAATCGCATGATAGGCACCTTGTGTCTGGTCACCAACCGGACGGCACTGCACAAGACTTCGATCTTACCTGGTATATCACAGACTTCCCGGACGCAGTGCTTGTTGAGACTATAACATGCTCGTTTCGCGCCAAAGCAGATATAGCCGCTGCCTGATGAGTGTATAGGGAAGTGATACCCCTTGCCTCTGATAGCGCGTGCTGAATGGACTCCGAAAGGGGAGCATCGAGAGTGGCTAGAATAGGTGGTGAGAAATACAGGGAAAAGTACGAGAAAGCCGAGCTAACCTATCTTGCCGTCTTTGGCTTCGAACGTTCGTCTCCATGAGATTTCGTCGTCGTACCAGCTCTCTTCTTCCACGTCTACGATAGTCTGAATTATGGATGGGCGGCCCGCCGAATCAGGGATGGCCTGTCCTTCCCGTTTGGAGTCCGTGAAAGCAAGTAGAGCACGAGCGGCTGGGTCCACAGGAACGTGGTCTCTAGCTGCTGCTTTCAGGAGAGCGACGGGCTCCTCTGACGAAACCGAGGATGCCTCAAGGAGCCTGACGCAGAACTCAATTAGAAAGCTGAAGAATGGAAGTCAAGGGCACTGACTCGTCCACCGCCCGATTGAAGGCTTCGTTCCGTTTCTCGACCAATTTCTTGACGCCAGCGGGAGTCAACGCAGGCGCGGGAATCAAACCACTGCAATCGACGTTACAGCGAGCGCTGAGGACAGTGAATGACTGTACGTACACATCCTGAGCTTTCTTGCCCTTTGAGCTGTCGTGAAATTCAAGAACCAGAACGTATTCGGGCTCCTTAAACTTTCCATCACGAAGTCGCTGGTCTTCAAACTTCCCGAAGTCTGGGGAAGGCTGACGGTCTGTAGAAGTCCCATTGACTCGAATATCGCGATTTGGCTTGTATGCAAATTCGACCAAACGAGGAAGAAGTGCCCTGAAAGAAATGTGATTACCCTTCAAATCAGTCCGAATGCTCGCCTCGAACTCACTTCAGCTCGGCAATCTTTTCTAATTCTAATGGCCTAATTCAAACGTTAAGTATCAGAACGGAGATAAAAGATGACGGAATTCGTACCCGCCAAGCAGCTTCTCTACAGACGTCCTGACGGTTGGGAAGGTTGTGGCGATATGCTTTCGAGACGAGCAAAATGCAAGAACAGTATTTAGGGCCTGATAACATGTCTGTTAGAATGACGGTATATCAATAGCTTCGTCTCGTCGAACCTGGAAGATCTTGAGACATTCCCATGATCAGCCAAATACGACTATCGCGGACGAATGTTAGTAGCATACCTTCGATAGCTAATTGAGACACCCTTTAGGTTTGCAATTACGTAGAAATTCACAGATGTACGCACCTGCTGGAAGTACTCCGGCCAATAGGCCTCCTTCCCATTCCCCTTTCCCTTCCCCTTAGCCGAACGACTGCCTACCACGCGAGTTTTCTTGGCCTTAGACTGCTCAGAGCTTGCAGTATCTGATTTTCGCTTGGGGTTGGGGTTGGGGTTGGAGGATCCGGCTTCGGCTGCTGAAAGGGCTGGTGTTGACATGATGTGCTCACTGTAAAGCACAGCGACTGAAACGCGTCCCCGCTGACTTGGTGCCCGACGCGCCAGCAGGGTGCACGTGGACATCGCGAACGTGACGGGCTTCCTTGACCAATGACATTGAAAGAAGCGCCTGCCGACTCACGAGTCACTGCCTTCCAGCTCCTTCCAGCTGCCTTCATCGCCTCAACAGTGAACCCATGCTTATGCACTGCTCTTGTGCGCTGCCGAATTTTCGAGCTCGGGCTGTACGCACGGCCGCCAAAGGCTGCGCGGGGGCGCGGTAGGTATGACGAAAGGCGTGGTGCGGATTCTAGGAAGGACACTAGGTTCGTGGTGCGTTTAGTGGTGTCGTGCCTCGTCGGTGCACGTCCGTCCGACCGACCCTCGATTGGGACGCTTGCAAGCGGCCATGGGAGGCATAAATAGCTGATGCCTCGATTCAATACGCTGTTGAACGTGCTCTTCCTCCTGACCCTCTCGTAAGTATGGAGTCGAATTCCTCTGGCTCGAAGTCCTCTAGCTCCTCTAGCTCGCTCCAGCGAGGCAGAGCATGCCTCAATTGCAGGTACATCTGACATTCAGCTCCGCTCATGGAGCGTATTAATCTCTATCCATAGACGGCGGAAGATGGTGAGTACCTGATCCGCAGTGGCGGTCGTGGGTTTCTCCAAAGACGCGTGTGCTAACCATCTCTCTTCCGCCAGAGATGTGACGGTGTCCGACCTGTCTGCGGCCAATGCGTCCACGCGAACAAACACGACGACTGTGGCTACACCGATGTATCAACGCGCAGCAGGACCCAGATTCTAGAGGAGAACATCGCCATCCTCGAGGCGCGCATCCAGGAGTTGGAGAATCCAGAGAGCGCGCCGATTTCCGGCCCTGTTATGCTGCATGATCCTCGTTCGAAATCCCACTACTCCCATTTGCCCCGATCCCCTACATCCTCCGTTTCTCTCCTGTCCCCGAGTCCGTGGGTATTTAGACAGGCCCAGCTGTCCGTGCTATCGCCGCACTCCTCCGGGGCATCAGAATCGTCAAGCCTTCTTGTTGGTGCGCATCGTTTTTGCACTTCGCATCTTTGTTCACCACGCAGCAAACTCTTAGGGTGGCTTTACCAGGTACTTCATCGCCCCGATCGTCATTATCAAGCCAGAAGAGCCTCGAGAAACTTCCGGGAGACGTTGCAACACAATTGCACGTTCCATGTTTCATGACTGCTAGGCAACTCATTCATATCTATGCTAGGACGGATGCATTCTTCGAACACAGCTCACAACTGGGCTGGTTCCTCAGTGTCACGCGATTCCGCCATGCCCTTCTACTCCCCGAAGACAATGTCAGCCGCCCGATTTCTGCTCTAGTCAACACGGTCTACCTCATTGGCGCTACCAACATGCATCAAATTACGGGCAAATATCCACCCATCGACGAGAACGTCTACCTTCAACGTGCTCTCGGCGCCATTGGCCATGCACTAGAAGATGCGCCCTCGCAAAAGGTGGTGCAGGTCATTCAGGCACGCGTCCTCCTTGCTCTGTATCATTATAGCATGGGTAAGTTCATTGAAGGTCGGCACCACTCGGATGCGGCAGCGTCGCTCGTCCTGTCCTGTGGTCTGCACAAGATTCGCTCTACAGATACCCCACAACACGCATCGAATTTTGTTGATATCATCGCTTTGATGCTCCCGCCGCCGCAGGACCAGGTTGAAGAAGGCGAGCGCATCAACGCGCTGTGGACGGTGTTCACGATATGCAGGTGCTGGGGCATCGCGTTCGGCGCGCCGATCCTCATCTCGGACAACGATGCCTTTGGCACCCAAATCGATACACCTTGGCCGCTGGATATGGAGACGTACGAAAGGGTAAGTTTAGGTTTTGCTCACTTTGGATGGGTTGTCTGACTGAGGCTTTTAGGGGCCAGTTCTCCCGAATTTCCGCACTAGCAGGACGCTGCGCAACTTCCTTGCGGGGATGAACACCAGTTGGCCGTGGGAGAACCATTCCCTTCTCGCACAAATCAGTAATGCATCTGCACTCTTCGACCATGCTACACACCTATCTTCATACCGGCGTCTGGGTACAATGTCTCACGCTCTGTTCGACTACATCCACGTACTCACATCGCATGAATATTATCACGCAGATATACCTGACATGGACGCGTTCTACACGAATTTCATGGCGGTCGATAGCAGGATCGACCAGTTCAGGTCGCAGTTGTATGCCCTGCCGAATCTCGTGGACGCCGACTCCGGCGTCGTCCGCACAATGCATGTCATACATTGCCTTGCGAATACCGCCTCGATACAGCTGCACTCCGCATTCGCGCAGCACAATGTAGCCTCACGCAACAAGTGCTTCATGGCCGCGCAGGCAATCGTGCAGGCGAACTTTTCTGTCCGCGCGCACGAGTTCCTTATAATTGATCCAGTATTAGGGGTAAGCGCCATTGATGGTCGATCCTCGTGCGGGGCTCATTGGGTATTATGACAGATCGTATGGGGCGCCGCCTGCCAGGTGTTCATTCGCGAGCTCGTTTTTATGCGCTCCATCCCGGCCAATGCGACACTGCTCCCCCCGGACCACGAGACGGAGGTGTGGCTCGCGCTTAACCAATTACAGACCACCATGGCTATCTTCGCGCCGGTCTGCGCTTTTATCGGTGCGTGCCTCTTACCACCCACCAGATCGCAGATACTCACATCTTCGTCGTACTCGGCAGGTTCCCAGCTCGATAAAGTGCAGCAGGAACTGATGGGGCTATGAGCGTGCGTACTAGGGCCGCAGACGGACAGCACTATCGGCTGTACATACCTGCGTGCCGCGTCATCTATGCTGAACGGTGAGCATCGCTTCTGCAATATCTGAGTGAATGGCGGCTCAATGTCGTATATACTCGAGTATGCTGAAGCAGACGCCGAGGCCGCCACTGCACGTGTCCGCTGCATGGGGAACTATACCGCCCAGCGCAACGTCATGGAGAGAAGGAGGGTTTTATACTGGGTTTTATGGAGGTTCGGGGGTTTGAGGGATTGTTGCTTGTTTGACACTGGATTGTTATACTATGCAGGTCAATACCCCCCCTTTTTGCTTCTTATTCTGCGCTACTGAGTCAACACGTGCACTGCACATCAATGCTGTTGGTATACACAGGAGCACGCCCGTACCTGCACGATCTCGATGAGCACGTTGGGATGAGGCTGGCAGCATGGGCCATGCCGTGGGCGGGGGTGTCGCGAAAAGCGCACGGCTAGATTGTCGAAGTCAATTGCGCAGGTAACGGCGAAGTGAGCACCGGGACGAGTGGTCCTAAAAGCTGCGAGGGGTTCTATGCAGATGGTGGTGCAAGTATTGATGGCAGTCAGAGGATATGGGGATGCTGGTGCTGTTCGACGCCTGAGATGAACATTTTCGAGGGCGGGTGGTGGCCTGGAGTCTGACACAAAACAACGTTCCAAGAAGAGTGTCACCAGAAGCTAATATTCATGGAAAACAGCCGGCTTTAGTTGGGCTTCAGCGTCGGAAGGACTTGCATACGAACTGTATCAAGTACGTGGAGCCGTGCCTAACAGGAGCTGGCGGTGCAGCTGGACCGACCGACACGGTATTCGATGTATATGTCTCTAACAATATCAAACTATTGGTGTCGACTTGCACATAGAACTCTAGTCTCCATAAGGCAGGGTAGATGAATACTCAACCATCGTGCCTCAGGATCGTTTACATAGAATGGCCAGCGCTGAAACTTGGCGGAAACCAACAATCTGCAGAAGACTGCGGAGCGTTTGTTCGCACTCAGGCACCGAGAGCGGAAAGGAGCGGAAGCAGGCGACCCAAGGTTTCTCTTTTGGGCAGTGTACTGTCACTGTACATGGCATCATCGCAGCCCCACTGAACCCCTTAGATATCTAGTGCTCTTGTCCTCAGGATACTTCAATCTATCCCCTTCACCAGCGATCATTTTTCACAAACTTCGTTCAACGTTGAACTCAGCTATCAGACCTAGTTCCAGCATGTCAGGCAGTAAGTGATTTATCGGATCTGCCTCGATGTTTACGAAACGAGATCTGATCAGCGGAGCGTGGCAGGATACATCGTCGTGTTCAAGAAGACCGCTAGTGACGCAGATGTGCAGAAATATGTCAAGGACGTCACTTCGAACGGTAGGTCACCTATCTTCTAAGAAACCGTGAAGCTAACGTATAATGATGCGCAGGTGGCACCATCCATAATGAATATACCTCAGTCATGAAGGTATAGTTGTTCGATGTTAACATCGACTTATACTAACGATAAATACTTCGCAGGGATTCTCTGCGCAGATCCCTGATAGCTTCCTTCAGACCCTTCAATCCAACCTCCAGGATGGCCCCATTGACTACATCGGTCTGTGTTTTACGAGTGCTAGAGATGACGGCACTGATATCACCCGAACAGAGCCCGACAGCATCG
This sequence comes from Hericium alpestre, assembly GCA_004681135.1. NCBI lineage: Eukaryota > Fungi > Basidiomycota > Agaricomycetes > Russulales > Hericiaceae > Hericium > Hericium alpestre. The sequence goes on along the minus strand of SFCI01000177.1, from coordinate 3,161 downwards.
TGCACACTCAGTAAATCGATCCCTAGCCAGGAGTCGAAATCGGCTACGACGAGCACGGGCGATATATATGATATGACAAGAGGTTTTTACAACAGAAACGGGAAGAAATTTGGAGGTATAACATGCAGACGATGTAATTGATTTAGAATCGGAGAAACTGGGCTTCCTTCGTCAGGAAGCACGCAAAAGACGGAGAAAGAACGGAGAAACGACACCACCTGTGAGTACAATACTAAGGTCGTGCGCATGGCTACGTGATTGTCAATAGAGACAATTCACTCACGAAGAGCAAACGAGCGTCAGATGTCACCCGTCATTGCTTGGAAAAGTAGAGGAATTCTCGGAAAATGCTGGAAAATGAAGATACATAAAAGATGAAGATGGTCTGACTCGCAAGCAACTTTGCTCATGCGTGAATGTTGGTTATATTTTGCAATCGAGACGATAAGAGCGCAGTGCTGTGCCATGTTGACAAAGGGAATAAGGTGGAGATCGATATGGTCCTCTTCGCTGGAAGGAGCAGTTAGACACAGGCAGCGTGCCTGCCGTACATAGTGATGAATGGGAATTCCCTTTCAAATCTACGGAGAACTTGCGACATGATATTATTCGAGATTATCAAACACATGTGCGAGTCTAGAACTGGGTTTGGCGGGTGTGTGCAGTTTGTGGACAGAAGAAGTACCTAAAGTACTGGCACCGAGTATGAACCTCAGGCCTGAATCAGAAGGCCAATCAGGTTCGAAGGTCCTCATCCGAGCTATGATTAGAGGCACGGATCTAAGTCGTTAGAGAAGCAGAGTGGAGACAGAAATAGCTGCGAGTAAAGTTTCATTCCGAGATTACAATGTACATACACCATCTAATTAATCTCCTACCGTACACCACAGACCATGAACGTGTATCGTTTGTCTGACCCCACATACCATTAGATCTCCTACCGTACACCACAGACCATGAACGTGTATCGTTTGTCTGACCCCACATACCGATCGGAAAAGACGACCGTTCTACACGAATTCGGCAGGATGCGGCCTATCTAATTTCACGCAGCTGGTTTTGCCTTCCAGCACCAGCTCGCTGACCGCCTTGGCTGTGCCTGGTGCATTCGAGATTCCCTGATGAATAGCAATGTCGAGATGAGGAAAACGAGTAAACAGTAAGGCAACGGGCGAATTAAAGAGCCGTACCCAAGAGGTGTGTCCAGTTGCAACGACCAGGCCCTTAATGCCAGGGACCTCCCCCACGATGGGGCCTCCACCAGTGCTGACGCTCGGTAAGTAGCACGCCTGCTCGCGCACCACTTCTCCAAGGGCCCATCGTTCAAAAACTCCCGATTCCGACATCCACTCCCAGAGCTGTTCGCATGAGGCTTTATCCACTTCGACATCATCCACGATAGGAGGTAGCGGTGTCCGTGTGTCACCAGGACCGTACACGTATATGGTCTGATTCGGACGGGGGTAGATCTCTGGAGTGACCATCTGGGCTCCGTGCCGAGGAGTTTTTGGGAGGGACAAGGACATAAAGAGCGCGTACGGAGTAACGGCGTTGGGATGAAGGGAAGACGGCGATTTGATCACAATACTGTGGGCACGCATACTAGTGATGGGTAGGGCGGGGACGAGGGAAGGCGACCACGGTCCAGCTGCGAGGATAATGCAGTCGGCTGGGATATGCACCTCCTCTGTGCCGTCGACGGGAATGTAGCGCACGCCCGTAACATGCCCCGAGTCGTTGTCGAGAACCGTCACACGTCCCTTGACAAATTCCACACCCTTCTCTGCCGCTAGCTTCAGCATATGGGTCGTGAACAGATAGGGATGCACCTGGGCGGTATCCCCCGAGGGAGCCATGGGTGTGTAGCTGTCCGTGAGGGCTTCATTGATCCAAGTCAGGTCGGCCGGAAAACCAGAGGCCTTACTCCTCCTGGGACACTCCTCGTCGTCGCTCGACTCGCTCTCGTCAAGCCGCAGGTCACTTTCGTCAAGCCGCAAGTCACCCGGCCTCCTTCCGCGCCCCTCCCATTCCCCTACTTCGATTTGCCTGAACCCCCAGTTCTTCGCGCCGTCGAGCTCCTTCGCGAGTCTGAGATGCTCCGCGTAGCTCAGCTTCGCTAGCTCCTTCGGATATGCCCACTTCGCGATGAGACCGCCCGACTTGCCGGACGCGCCTTGAGCTGGGCCGACTCTCGACGCTTCGAGGACTGTGATCTTGACTGCTGAAGAGAACAAGGGATGGTGCGCAAGGTAATAGGCTGTCGTACAGCCAATGATACCTGCGCCTACGATGACGATATTTGCAGGAGGCGACATTTAAGCCGTTGGGTCTTGCAAGGGCGGATGTGAGATAGTACAAGAAGTGCGATTGATTCCTGGTCCCCTAAGCCGGAGCACGTCTCTCTCAGGAGTTACGATCTCAGATCTGGTGCTGCCGCAGGCCTGCAGCCAATTAGCGGCCGCTGCTCGGGCCAGGCTCAGCGAACAGAACTTCAACCAACCGATACAGAATTACGTACTGACGCTCTGCATAGCGCGCGTTGAGAATGAAGTCCTGCACCATAGCCATGGAATAGGAATTGCAGATGTCATACCAACGCCTGCAAGATCACGAAAGCGCCGCGATGCGCGTGTATGTGATATTGGCTTAAAATCTCGACGTCTTGTGCATTGATCGAAAGTGCCTGCAGGGCATGCATCGACATCAGATGCTGTTGCTGCACACGGCGGACACTATGGGGACAGTGTCTTCGCGTTTTCTCATAAACCTGTTTTAGCGAGTGCGTCGCGTTGGAGAGCAAGGCAGTGACTCAGTGAGGCTAAAGGTAACCAGGCCTAGTCTCCCAGAGGCAGAGTAGACGAGACTCAACACTTCGTACCTCAGGATCGTCTGTCTGACGTCTGCTTTCTAAACAGGGGGGTCTTGTCGGGAGGGTCCCCTTAGCCACCATCAGCCACCATCACATCTGCAGCTGAGATTCAGCACACCACATAATACGGTGCTTTTGGCATGATTGATGCATCTTCCTTGCTGAATACTTGACAGTAGTTATGATCGTTGTAATAAAGTGTCTGCAGTAATTTTGAGACTCTTCGAAGCTGTCAAGACTCGGTCGTAGACAGCAGAGAACCACCCAAGTCACCAGCGATGATGGGAGCGAG
>SFCI01000176.1:0-31645 GCA_004681135.1 Hericium alpestre | reverse complement strand
GCGCGGCGGTTCTGATCCCGCGGCCCCCTGGCGTTCCGTCTCTCGACTTGCTGGACCTTGCCATGACCCTCCCCGACTCTGTCTTGTATATGAATGTACATTTGCGCACACCATTACCACTATTACTACTAGCCCCTCTTTATCGCCCTTGGTGCCATAGTTTACTCAGTTCTCTTGCTTCTCACCCTCGCCGTATCTTCTCTTGGGTTCTTACCGGCTGTAGGCGGCGGCGCGCGCGGCGGGCCCGCAGCGCTGGTTGCGTGTTACAGTGCGATGTACGTATTGCGGAGTGTGTTGATAGCGTGCGTAGGGACTATCAGAATACCCATCACGTCTCGAAGCGCTTGGCGCTTCCTGATCACGAAAGTATCGTTCTAGCTTCGATCCAAGGTGTCGACCACGCGGTGCGATCTTCGGCATTTGCGTTTCGTTCAGTTCTAACATAACGAGTGCGACATCAGAGTAGAGTACAGGCGTGCGTAGTCCATTTCGTCCTAGTCTTTCCCTTCCTAAATCCCGTAAACTGCGTTGTCATCACGACTGGGTTTCGATGAGCTTTTCGAGGACGTCCATCGAGATGGCTGGATGTAGACGCGTTAGCGAGCCGTGCGCATGGGTACTAGGGAGATTCTTACACTTTGGTCGCTCGAGCGGAAGACCGAGCGCGCGGGCCCAGACGAGCTGGGTGAGTGCACCGAGAGCTGGAGAATTCGTGATCAGAACAGGTCAGGAAACGATGAGCGAAGCAACGCACCTCTTGACACGCCGAAGATCACGGTGTAGTACTACATAGCCAACTGAGACACGAATGCAAGACAGTACAGAAGGCTATCGCACCTTGAACTCAGTCAAACCGTAATGGTACAGCACGCATCCCGACGTTGCATCGACGTTCGGATACGGGTTCTTCGTCTACATCGCCATAATCAGCACCTCATGTGCAGCATCAAGGATATGAAGACAGACCTTGCCGTGCTCCATGAGCACCCCCGGCGCGACCTCGTACGTCTTCTTGACCATCTGGATTATGGGGCTCGCAAGGAGATCCGGCCGCGTGTCACAGAACTCCTGCAGCGCGATGAAGCGCGGGTCGGACTTGCGCAGCACGCCGTGCCCGTAGCTGCGAGATCGTCAGTCAATTCCCGGAGAGTGGAAAGGACAGGGGGGGCGACGCACCCGGGGACGACGCGCCCGCTCTTGAGTGTCTTCCAGAGGTAGTCCTTGATCTGGTCGGTCGTGATGTTGTCGCCGAGCTCCTTTTGCATCTCGAGTTGCCAGCGGAGGACTTCCTGGTTCGCGAGGCTGCGCGTACGGTTCAATGGCTTGGTCAAACAAACGGGGGGGTTTGCGACCTACCCATGAAGAGGACCGGCCAGCGCGCATAGTGCGGCAGAATAGGAGATGTACGGGTCAGACAGGGTCGAGTTGACGAGATCTGCACGTCAAACGCTATATAAGCCACGGACCCCGTCCCAGCAGACGAAAACACTCACGCGCAGTATGAGCAGACGCATTGCCGCCCTCATGGTCGCCATGGATCGAAATATACAAACGCAGGTACTCCGTAAGATCATGGTTCGCGCCGTATCCAAGCAGATTCGTGTAGTTTCCGACAAGATCGAGGTCCTTGTTGATGTCCGGGAGCGCTGTGCCGGGCTTGTACACGTTGCGATAGATGCGCGCGGCGAGCGCGGGCAGGCGCGCAATGAGGTTGAGTGAGTCCTCGAGCGTGTACGCCCAATACTCGCTCTTCTGCATGCCCCTCTCGTACGCGGCCTGGAAGACGCTGTCGTGGTTCAGCGCGGCGACGCCGATGCTGAGCTGCGTCATCGGATGCAGCGTCGCGGGCAGGCTGCGCGCACGTATAATGAGTATGAGCCCGTTGTGAACGCGGCGTCACGTACGAGTCGATGAGCTGCGTCGCATAGACGGGCAGCTCACCCTTCTCGGCCAGCTCGCGCGCGAGCTGGCGCGACTCGGCCTCGGTGGGGACCTTGCCGGTGAGCAGCAGCCAGAGCATGCTCTCTGCCGTGATTGCGGATCCACCGGGCGCACCGGGGAGCAGCTTCTGGCATTCAGGGATGCTAAGGCCGTGGAAGCGGATGCCCTGGAGTCGAGGGGTCAGATTGGTGCAGTACTACTATGACACGAAGCCGCGTACCTCGTAGGGATCGAGCACGGATGCTTCCCAGAGCATGGCTTTGAGCCCGCGCATGCCGCCGATGATGTTCTCCACCTTCACATCGCCTACCACCGTCTGCGAGTGCTTCGTTTTCTGCGATCACTGTTAGTTCTAGTCAACGAACATGGACGGTGCTCGCCGTACGAGGTGCTGAAGTTGCTCCTGTTTGGGGGGAATGACTTCTTGGAGGGTTTCTCTCAGGGTCTGAATGGGTGGGATTAGGCATGGCGCATAAATAGCAGAGCGGGAAACGTGCCTTGGTGGACGCGAGGCGCCTGCCCAAGGTGTGTGCGCCCCTAGAGGCAGAGAACGATGCGCGACTGAACATATCTGGGGCTGGTTGGGGATGCGGGGTAGGTGGTAAGGCAGACGAGCGTGCAGATGCTCCTTATATGAGCCGGGGGGCGCTCCGGGGTTTACTTACCCCATATTCTGGCATGCCCCGCTTGTGCCCCGCATTTGCTGATCGGAACCTCGCGACAACAAGCACATGCCTCGGCGTCGGCCCTGTCACTACGCACAAGATGCGACGTATGCGACGTCGATGAGCTTTCTTTTCGATTTTGCCGACACGGTAGGGCTACCGCAAGAACGATAAAGCAGGTCGGCATCCACTACAAATACTTACTAGGAACTCCTCTCTCACGAGATGTCTAGGCGTCTGGCCGGGACAACTTGGATCAAGCAATGGTCATAAACATGCAGTAAACTAGCCATCACTTCATAAAAAACAATGCTCAGCGCTCCGGCTCAGCGCTCGGTTCAGCATGAGGATGGTAAATGCAAGAATTGCGAGAGGTTGAAGAGATGCAAGTTGATCGGACTCTGAGCCGATAACCGGATATTGATGTCGAGGACTCGGCAACAAAGCCAAACAGCGCCTGCAGGCGGACTCTGAGGATCGCGTTGTGCCAGCTCACGCTCACGCTCACATTCGCTTTGGCCGTCCATGGCATCCGTCCTGGTCCCCGTATTCTACGTCGTCCTCCTCTTCGGCTCCCTCGCACTATTCGGCCGCTATTACAGAAAACGCTCTGCAGGTGCGCCCTTTTCTCGCCACTGACATCACCTGCCTAATCCGCGTGCCCCCCATTAGCCGAAAGCCATCGAGCCCTACTTTGCTCGACACCTCGAGCGCGATGTCTACGTCACCCTCCTCCAGAAACAGGACCCACCCACCCCCGACCCCCTGCTCAAAGCCGCTCTCGTCCGGCGCGCCATGACTGACGTGACCCGCATCATGCGCATCCGCGAGGACAAGCCCGCGCTGCAGAACCTGCTGCAGAAGGGCTCGATCGGCGACGAGCTCTGGAACAGCCTGCTCGCCGCGGAGAAGGAACTCGAGGCGGAGATCATGGAGGTCGCCGCGGAGGCGAACACGTTCGTCGACGGCTGGGGCCAGGTCATCTTCGCGACCGCGAGCGAGGTGCTCGCGAACGAGAAGGCGCGCGGCGTCTTTGAGCACCTGCCGCTCGCCCGACAAAAATTCGGTACGGCAGGCTCGGCTTGAGCGTGCGCTTGTCACATACCCATACCCACATCACGATACCTTGCAGAAGATACGTATGCACCGAAGCGCAGGAAGATCGCCGCGCCGCCCGCCACGCCCGCTGCACCTGCCACGCCTGCACCGGTTAAGACGCCGTTGACACCGTCCACTACAACCAATGGGCTTGCACCCCCTCCCAGCGCGGGCGCTGAAAGCGTGGTGTCGAGCGACGGCGAGGCACCCTCACCAAAGGGCTCGCCCGCGTCACCACGGACACCTTCTAAAGTAAATTTTACCGCACCTCGTGCCCATGTGCCAGCGTGCTGACGCGTCTTTGTCAGTCCGGCAAAAAACACAAGAAGCGGAAGTAGTATCGTCGCTGTAGTCTTACGTGTGGTTATTAGGTTATTACTTGCATCGGACTGCGTTTAAATAGCAGAAACAAAGGAACCGTTCCTTGTATGATGTACCATAAGACAACACCGTCCGGCGCAAAAGAATCTGAGTTAAGAAGTACAGTGTGACATACTACGAATATGAGACCAGGGCGACGATACTGATGTTGAACCTTACACAGCAGTAAGTCTATAGGGTAGAAAGAGAACGGAACAATTACAGCTAGACATCCTTTACCATCCACATTTATCCTCTGATCACGATAGCCTTCTCGCCTTGCCCTATCCGCGTCTTGCCCGACTTGTCGACGTGATCCAACCCGAGGACATCTTCTGGGGCAAATTTGTGGTCGTATATGGTGTCATCTGGATGAACAGCTTGTCAGCTAGAAGCACTGCGACGGCAAAATGCTCAGGCTCACCATCCTCGATGTAAGACGGCTGCTTGAAGGTAGCAGCCTGGATCAGCGCAAAGCGGTACTTGGCAAAGTCCTTGTCGGAAACACCAATACGTGTTTGCAGTCGCTTCTTGGTGTCCGAGAACTTCTCCCCCTGTACAGACACGTGATTCAGACACCGTAAAACTGCCAAGACGGTCGGAAAGTGCTTACCGGTTTGACGACAAATTTGAACGGAACGCCATGTGTCCGAGAGACCTCCTTGGAGAAGTGGAACACGCTGATGACCTTGTCCCCCTCGTCCGCTTCGAGCTCCTCCCACGGTATTTCCTACAGAAATCATCGTGAGCACCAGAGATATTTGGCAGCACATGTCGACATACCTCTGCATACAACTCGACAGGGTCAGGAATGTTACCGATCATCTCTGAGCCCGTGAATTCCTTCTGCGTCTTCCCATCCTTCGACACCTCAAACACGCGGATCTTCCCTGAGCCATTCGTCGACATCGTCACCTGTTTGGACAGGTGCTCCGCGAGGTCGTGCACCATGCTCGTCTTGGGCAGCAAGAACGGATGTGTCGACTCCTCCTTGTTGTGCACGCCCGTCCAGATGATCTTGAGACTCCGCTTCGTCTCGAGCTCGACGATGCTGACGTCGAGCTTCTCGTAGAGGATGACGGTGGTGGTCGGGTTGACGTAGGACGGCGAAATGATTTCAGTGATGCTCTGGTTGAGCGAGCGCTTGAGAATCGACTTGGGCGTGCCGTTCGTCGCGTGCGTTGTCGTGAAGCGCAGCTTGATAGGGTCATGTCGCAGGAACTCAGCAACCTTCTGGGCCATCTGTATGGCATGTGAGTACTGCACGAGCTAGGTCACAGAACGAGGAACGTACCGTGTCGTAGGTCTGCTTCTTGCTGAGAACGAGGTTGAATTCAGGATGATCATGATCGGGCTCCTCGAACTTGGGTCGGAAGATGATCATGACCCGGTTCTGGAGGAAGTCGTAGAACTGAAGCGGGTTCGAGTACAGTCCCTGGCTCTCCAAATCATGGACCCTGCAACAATTATTAACGCTTAGAGGGCGCATTGCATGATGAAGGACTTACTCCTTATCGCTGATGTCGACCTGGAAGCAGATGATATCACCGTCCTGGATCTCGCTCTGCTGGAACGTCAGCTTGGGCTTCATGAGCTCAATCATCCCAGGCTTGATCTCTTCATAGAGCTTCAGCGGCGTCCCTGGCGTCCAGCGCATCTTCTCGTTGATGATCGGGACGAGGTCGCTGACTTTCGCGGCCCGCAGAGCGTAGCACTTGCCAACGCCATGAAGCGTCTGCTTAGACGTATCAAAATGCTTGAGAAAGATCATAATCGACCCAGGGGGCAAGTCCGGCTGTAAGGCCTAATTAGTGAGGAATCGAATACCATCAAAGGGACTGCACTAACCTTGGTAGGCTCCGGGACAACATCGAGGTACAACCGTAAATCAGACTGCCTTGCAGCCATGTTGTTGCGGATCACATCGACAGCTGCGGAAGGTGTCACGACAATGTTCATTAACAACATAAGCATACGCACTGAGAGTAGGCTCGTTCTCGGGGATATGCGTGTCGGGCCGCACAGTCTTATTTTGCCGATTCACCAACACCCATAGCCGGATTTGGTTCTCGGGGTAGTTGAAGTGCTGCGCTACTCGGGTCTTGAAGGTACTGTAGGTCTCTTGCTTGAGGACCCGGAAGGTAGGAAGTTCAGACGGTGGCCAGTTCTTCTCATCGAAGGAAGCTAAGTCGAAGCCTTCGTGTTGAGTGAAAGTTTCGTCCGTAATGACCTGGCAGAGTATGGTCATGACCAGAAGCAACCTCCTATCACAAGTATACGCACCTTCGCAGTGAGGAAAAGGTGCTGTTCTTCTCGCTCCCGCCTTTTCGCCTCAATCTGTAATCTCTCCTCATCTAGACGGCGCTCTGATCACACGCTATCAGTATGCGAAAAGTAGTCCTAAATGACGGACACGTACTAAGATGCGCCGGAGTATCCTCCTCCTTGAACGGTGACAGGACCTCATCGATCAGAGCCTCACGGATGTACACCAGCATGTACGCATTCGTGAACCTCTTCATCGATCGGACCTGATTACGCTGCAGGTTTTGCGGGAGGCCGTTCAGAGGCTCGCCACCATAATTCTCCTCCAGGACTTCGCGGTCTGTGACAGGGGTGACGCGGTCATCGTCGAACTTCAGCCAGCGCGTCTGGGCGTCTGGCTTGATGAGAGCGAAGTAATGGCCGCCGTGCAGATCACCAGAGTGGACCAAGACGCCGTGGAGCTTGTACACCCACGGTTTTGATCGGTCTGCATCCTCGTCGAGGAATTCACCAAGATCAATCTCGAATGGGAATTCGTGGCGATCATTGATCTAGAAAATATATGAAGAGCGAGTATGAAATCGAACGAAATGACAGTACCTTGACCATGGCATCACGTTGAACGTCGTACTCAAACCGCTTCAGCTGCAGATGGAGCACCGGCGGGAATGACTGGAAGATGATACCCTTCCTAGCATCCTGAAGACCATAGCCTTCTGCTTGGTACTTATTCTCGCCTTCCATGGTTTCAACCTGCACGTAGTCCTTGAACGAATCGTACAAGTTCTTCATACCCTTCACATTCAGTTGAATGTCTGCATAAGGTATTTAGGATGGTGCATGAAGTCACGCCGCAGAGCTGCCGTACCGTTGAACTCCTCGATTCTTGACGACTCGAAGTCAACGTTCACGCATTTGATGTAGCTCTTCATCTTACCAACGAAGAGTTTGGCGATGGCACCTTCGGCCGTGGTGCCCTAATGACGAGCGTTATGCCATGCTTAACAGGTCAAGTTAAACTACGCCTTACCTTCATCTTCGACTCCAATTTGTCCTGAAGCACACGATTGAATTCCTGAACGTCATGTTGTAGGAAAGAGTCCAGCGATTTCCACCCGAAGGACTTCGTCAGCTCAGTGGTGCCTGAAAATACAATTAAGGCTCAATTGCAAATTAAGCTAGCCGGTGAGCTTACCGACTGGCTGATCTGACGTCTGTAGGTGGTAGAATACACGCTGAAGCGCAAGTGCAACACTTTCCGTTGGATGTTCATCCTCGGTTGGGATCTCATAAACAGCCTGAGAAGGAAAGACGAGTCAACATGCATACAGCAGGCGATGTTGGCGAAACGTGACTCACCTTGCGGAAATATCGTGTGCAGTACAACGACTGAAGCAGCGAGTTCATATAACACGTGGCGCCCTGGTTTTTCAAGCCAACAAAGCCCGTCTCCTTCTTTGAGTCGTAGCTGAGAATAGCATGACATGAGGATNCATCAGGGATGAGTCATAGAATGATCGTACTTCACGAAATTGTGCCATAACACTCCAGTGGGGTCCTCCAAAACACGGACAAAGACGGAAACGTCGGCGCTTTCGTCCTCGATAGTCGGTCGGGTGTGGCCCTCCTGTATGCCAAAGAGTTTCCGTAGCTCGCTGAACCGCGTGAAACCCCAGTCGCACTCCTCGGCGATGAATCGGTGATGCGCATCTGTAAACGGTTCAGAATACATAATTAGCGCGTTCAGACATATACGCACGGCTGACAGTGTAGATGGTCGGGTCGTGGCGGTTGGAGATAACTAAGGCGAACTGCGCGCATGCGTGCCATCCTTCCGGCGCTCTCTTCGGATCGGCGTAGTCGAGGTATACGGAGACGGTATCATTAGGAGGAGCGTTAGAATTGCCGAAGGGGAAGAGCAATATGCGCCTGGATTGGAGCGTCATAATGTCAGAAGATAGGCCTGCAACAACAAAGCCTGCACGAAAGCTACCATCTATGACCACCGCATTCGAATTCTGGACTCGTCAGCTTCTTGTCCAGCTTTTTCCAGTTGTCAAGGGGCCATGTGAAAACCTTGAACTCCTTCACGTCGTGGCCCAAATCTGGCATGTGCTTGGCGGCAAAGGCCTCATCTGCGGGCGCAGGAGACTTCAGCGAATCCGAAAGCAAATGCAACGTCTGCAGTACTTACGGTCCTTGACAGACACGACCTCGTCAATGTCCATTGAAGGGCCCCCGTTGGCTTTCTCATCCAAGACATCCATGTCGCTCTATGACGCACATGAGGTGCATGAGAAACCCTGAGTCGACTAACGCCGCAACGTAGACGTACCATACTGCTGTCGGATGCCTGGTGTATTGATAAGACAAGGTGATCAGACCAGTAGTTTGATAGTTTAGGACGATAGGAAAGGAGAGTAAGATATGCGCTGAGGGAAATGAAGAAGGGGAATGCTGATACAAGCGCAAAACCCTGGCGGGTGCGAAACTCGTCTCGGCCGCAGCCGCGACGTTTGTCATCGCCGCGCCACGCCACTATAAATTCTCCCTCTGTTTTCCAGTTTGTTACCCGACACCAACAATCGAGCTGTCTTTTGTTCTCACTTTTGTCTGCCATTTGGCTTGCCTTACTTCCTTGGTCTCATTTCTTCTGCTTGTTTTCCGCGCTGCGTGCCTCACACGATCCTTAAATTGTCTCGACAGGGTGGCATCCTTGCCTCCACCAGCCTTTCAGCTGTCCTACTGTCGGTAATGAGTCAAAATCGTGTAAAATCAAACCGTGCGAGGATGGTGTTCTGCTCTGCTTCGTTTTGAAGCAGGCAGACTGGGTTTTCCCCCATTCTCGTCGGTGCGCCTTTGGTGTTTTTCTGGCATTTTCATCTTGGGGCCTTGCCATGCTCACGCCGTGGCGAACATCTTCGTGTACATCTTGTATTATATTTGTTGAATGGAACATTGCAATGCTACACTAGCTTATTCATTTGCTACAGCGGTTACCTCCCAAGTTATCATCTTCAACCTGTTGCAGACATAACTGTACACGCAAACTTCGTTAGCTTCGTTAGCAAAGTCTTGGAGGGAGCATGGTATACAGTACCCAGGTTCATTGTCGGAGCGCTGGGCTTTGATCACATCCCTATCAGAGCAACCTCGTACCGGTATGCAACGTTATCGCTTGCCTTGAGGTTCGTCATGGGCCACTATAGGGATCCTGTGGGGCCATTGGCAAAGTATGGCACTTGTTACACACCCCGCAAGCAGCGTTTTGTGGCTCTGGTGCTCCAATCCCGGAGCCCCTGCGACATGGAGTGCTGTAGTCGCTATCTTACCTCTACATAGGATTTCTGGCACATCAAAATCTCTTATCTTGCATCCCCATCTGGTGAGTTGTGGATTTCCGCCATCGCTGTGTCTCTAGATGTGGTCAGACACGGTAAACACTGAGTCTGACCCTTGTGAACGGCGCCGCATCAAGGATCAGTAGGCGCGATGAACAGCAATAGACGGTAATGTGGCCCAATGACAATCCACTCTGGAGTCAGACGGCACTGCCTGGCGAGAGGCTACTGTCTAACGGGACAGCCCCTGCATGGAAGCACAGCAGCATGGGAGGCATGCGGACCGTGAGGCCGGTTGGAAGGAGAGAAATTACTGCTTGTATGAGTTGTACGAGAGATGGGGACATAAGATATGAAAAGTTTAGACAAAGTAAGAGGGAAGAGAGAGGGCCGAGGAGGACAAAGGAAGAGACCATTCAAGTCGAGGGCACAATTGGCTGGGCGGGCGAGCGCGCCTCGACGGAAACGGAAATGGTAGACGGCCTCATGTCTGCAAGGCAACACCGGCTCTTTTCTTCCCTCCTCCTTCTTTCTCCCGCGTCTCTTCCTTAAAATTCGCGACCTGGTCCGCTGCTGACGAGCAGCCGATACCCCCCTTCCATCTGGTCGCTTGACCATGAGCTCGTACAAGCTATGGAATCTCGATGTACGTGAACGCGAATATGACTCTGACCGCACCAAGCACAAATCATCTTCCAAACACCAGCCGTCTGCTGAATCTCGTTCCAAGTCGAGACCCGACGCAAAGCAGCCTAGTCGCGGATACGTGTCAGAAGGCCAGGTTCCCACTCACGCAGCCCAGCCGTCTCACCATTATGATACTCTTCCCTCCAAGCCCAAGTCATCGCGTCATGTGCCCACTTCCTCTCAACAATACCCCTCCACACATGCAACAAAGGCCACGACCTCGAACACTAATCTGCCAGTAGCCACTGGATCTCACCAGCCACGATACCCGGAGCAGTCATACGACTCACGTACTTACCCCGTGCGGGGCACCACAGCCAACAAAGTGGTCTCATCCTCAGCAGACAGGCCACGCGCTCCTGACGAGCGCAAGAGCTCACGGCACCACCGCACCGCGAGCGCTCAGCCAGCAACTTCAGCCTCAACAGCCGTTCCTAGTTCGTCGGCAATTCAGGCTCAGACATTCTGGACTCCACCTAGTCAGGAGCCCCCGAAGACCTCGAAAAGGCAGAAGGAGAACGACACAGAGCAGGCGAGAGACGCCGACAGAGCGAAGGAGAAAGAACGTCGAAGAGAGGAGAGACGCCACGAAGAGGATCGTGCGAATGCGCAGGAGAGTCGAAGAGAGGAGGAGAGGCGGCGAGAGAAGGAGCAGCGTCGCAAGGAGAAGGAGGAGCGGCGCCTTCACGAAGCAGAACGACTGCAGGAGCAGAAGGCAAGAGATGATACGCAGCGATTGGAGTTGGCACGAGAGCGAAGCAGAGAGCAGAGGGCCAGAGACGATTTGCGGGGTTTGTTGCATCTCCCCCACATGGGCAAAGAGTCGAAGCGCTCCCGTTATAAGGATTCGGACGAGTCTGACAATTCGGGGCGTAAGCTGGCGGGCACGACTCGTCACAGGCATCATAGGGAGCCCGACGGGAAAGCAGAGGTGCGCTCAATCGATGTCGACTTCATTAATATCCCTCCATTAAATCGATTTGCTGATCAGGTAGCGGGAATGTCGATCCAGCACCAACAGACGTTTTCAGTACCCGTAACGCAATCCGCGGCGCAAGCGCAAGCCCTCGCACATCGCTCTGAAAATGTGCCTTCAAGCTCTTCCCGGGAGCATCGCAGGCATACCACCCCGCTCCAGACATCTCGTGTGCTGCCGGGTTATAGTTCTGATCAGCCGAAGCCTTCGAAGCATTCGCGTTCGAGGAGTGAGGCTGTTCCATACCCGCCAGGATATGCAACATCCACAAGCGATACAGAGAAACCCAGCAAGCGGGAGCATGTGCGTTCATCCGTGTCGGTCTTTTGGAGACTTCGTGTCTGACCTCTAATACAGCACCTTCATCCTTACGATGCTCTTCGGCCCGTTGCACATAACGGAGATGCTCGGCAGGGCACGTCGACGTCCGCGAACGGGCTCTCGCGAACGAGAACGTCATCCAATGCTCAGCATCAAACGTTGGCTCCACCCGCTGCAAAGCAAGAGGTAAGTTCCTCGACCGATTGGTCTCCTACTCACCTAGCTGACGACGCAACAAGAGCAAGTCAGGGCTTACGCAGTGGCTATTCAGCCGTTCCGGGGACACCCCTAATCCGAGGCCTCCAGAAAGTCAATATGCTACACCAGCTGGAACGCCCACACCCCCATCGCCGGCACCTTTACCTGTTCCTCCACCACGCATCGAAAGGGAAAACTCGCCCGCTCAGGTTGTTAGTATTCGCGCCGCTCAAGGCCCATCTGACCAGCTTCCTGATCAGTATCACAAGCGCAGCGCACCCGCGCCTGTCCCCACAGCCAATGGTACTTCATACGATTCCGCGTATAACCCGAGCCCGTCTTCTCGGACTCAAGCTGCACCGGACCCTCGATACGCAGTGCCAGTCCAGCCGCAGGCTCGACTGACTGTTGCACATCAGAGTAGTACGGACAGTCGCACACCGGCAGCGGCTGGTACACAGAACCATCCCGGTCCTTATTCTGCCCATGCACCTTATCAATCTTATCCTGGAGTATCACAACCCACAGTTCCCTCACCTGCCGCACATCTTACACGCACGCCTCCGTATGATCCCAGAGCTAATAATGTACCACACACCCCGAGCCCTTACATCCCGGCTTCGTCGGCACCGCCTCCTGGACAATCTTATGGCAATTATGGACATCCTACTGCTACCAGTCACACTACGGTCCCCGCATCTGTGTCCTATCCGACATCAGGCCATAGTCATCGGGAACATGCGACTCCGCCCGAGCTTACTGGTTATGGACATGCCCCATCGGCTGGTTCTGCTGTTCCTCATGCTATCGCCATGACGCCGTCGAACGGTTCAGCTCGGCGGCCGCACCCCGATCTGGCTGCCTCTTTTCCGATTAACGAGGATGCTCCGCGTACAACTCCACAGTATCACAGCTCGACTCTTGATCAAACCCAGCACCAACCATCTCGACAAACATCGCGTGATGCCGCGAAGGACCGCAACAGTCGACAGGATCCAAATGCCTACCTCAATCCGGGATCCTATGCAACAGCTGCCTATGATCCTCGTTCCCCCAAATCTACCAAGACACCCTCGCCAGGCCACCATGCTCGCTATATGTCGCAGAATACCCCACCAAAGGAGACCTCCGTGCCCACCCAGTATTTCCCTGCCTCGTCTCCTCAGCTTCCGTCTTCGTCCACTGATTATGCACACGCTCACGATCCTTCACGGTATAATGCTCCCCGTCCCTCGTCTCGCAATGCAACCCCTTCAGCATACCTTGCCACGTCTGGATACCCATCTCACTTAGACGCGGCCCCCACGGCCCCCACGAATTATGTAGCTAATCTAAACGTTCCATCTAATGGCCAATCCCGTTCGGATAATCCATCTCCTCGTTCCCACAACGCGCCTCCAGTTACTGCCCCTCCTGCGGCCGCGCGAGTGACGTCTCGGACGCCATCTTACGATACTGGGTCGACGACATTATTGGGTCAGACACCGTCGTCTCAGGCACCTACACTTGCCTCGCCAACTGCTCAAGGTCAAAACATGCTGTATCCTTCCGCAACTTATGTCTCCCAGCAAGGGTATCCTGCTAATCAGGCGTCGGCCCGCGCCGCACCAGGTACGAGTTCGTACACAGCATCGGCTTCCCGTCAGGCACGTCACCAGCATAGCGCATCTGTTCCTTCGCCGGCGTTACCATCCCAGGGAGCAGCGATGTCTCCTCAGATGCCCACCCGTTCCCAGACCCAACCCGTCGCACCCCGTGTCCCTGTAGCCCCGCAGCCTGTGCGCGCCTACACACAACCTCAGGGTGGGCCCGACACATACGCGAATTCGCAGATGCGACGAGTAGAAGTAGCCGGCCATTCCTCGACTCCCGTACCATCGCGGAGTCAGCAGCGCAAAGTGATGCCTTCCCCGTCGCCCGAGCCGGACCTCAGGACGCCATCGTCGCTCGCACGCTCGAATTCCAAACTACCATTTTCTCCAGAGCCCGACCCGCCTCCCGCGTACTCCCAGTCNTTGACAGAGCCTAAGAAGAAGCCGGGTTTCTTTGGCGGGTTTTTCCGTTCGAAGTCAGTATCTGGCAAGCAGCGGCCTGGTGATCCTGCACCACAGGCTGCGCCCGCCGAGACCGCCGCTCAGCCATCCTCTACAAAGGCACCGCCTACAAAGGTGGCATTCGCAAGTGCGCCAGCGCCGCACGCTGCAGATGCGATGAGGAAGGGTGCCGCAACGCCCGCGTCGCAGAAGACGATCACCGGAGCTGCGCCTGCCGTCGTCTCAGAGAAGAAGAGCTCCGCCGCCAATCCGTTTTCTGCATTCCGTCTGCTCTCAAAGCGGAATCGCACGATTTCCGCTGCCTCCGTCGAAGCCGCTGATGGTACTCACGGTGGTGTAAGTACTTGATCTGGTTTGGTTTGAGTTGCGCATTGAACTTTTGGCTCTACAGGCGAGCACCGTCATCACGTCGCCGGCTGGGTCTACGCGCAGTCCGACGCCCAAATTGTATCCGCCATCACGCGACCCCGTGCAGGCCACCTATGACTGGAGGAACAGGGAAGAGGCAGAGCTGCATGCTAGGGGAGCCCACCGCCGCCGGAGGCCGGGCGTCACCTTCGAGGGCCAGTACATCGAGGACCATCCCTACGCGCAAAGGAACAAGCCATCATACGCGTCGCGCCCGCGCCGGGCTTGAATGGGAGTGAAACCACCGTTATAGCGGTATGATATGGACTGCTTTGTTCGAGTACATATTCCCTGGATCTTTGCTTTCGAGGAACGAATGCCCTGTTAAGTATGTTTTTGACTAACCTGGTTGTCTTGCGCTATGTATTATATGTCGCATCGCTAGCTTTCGTACTGTACTGTATTTATAGCAAGTTGCTATCGAGTGTTTAAAGTGTTGTTTTCTTGGATCGGTCTTGTCGGTTGTGCTTTAGTTGTGCGTCAAATTTCTCTGTCCTCTTCAAGTCCTCTCAGTGAGTAAAACGAGTGACAGACGCGTGACGTAACGCGTCTCTCCTGCGCGCGCGTCCTCCACGCGTTGATTGAACTCTCACTCAACGCGCACATTGCAATCCTCCCTCCGACGTCCTACATTCCCTGGGTGCATTGTTCTCGTCTGTTTTCATCGACCTTTCACCATGCAATCTGCCAGACGACTCGCACCCGAAGTTGAACGACATAGCATCCTCAAATATCCACACCGGCTGAACTTGTTGGTTTGCATCTGCTTCTCAGCGAAAACACGATCTCTAACGTGCTACGCTGGTCAGCTATGATCGGCCGCCTCTGGACGATATCACGATCGAAGAATTCGAGACTTACGCCCTAGATCGCCTTCGCATTCTCGCAGAGATAGAATCATGCTATGCCCGCAACCGACCTTGGGACGAGATCTGCACCATCACGCGCAAGCAATGCGAGAAGTACCTTCCGATGGAGGCTTCGACAAGTAGAGGGGATCTGGACTCGCAGAGGAAACCAGATCACATCGGACATTTTGTGCTGCGACTTGCGTTCTGCCGTTCGTGAGTTTACTGTTTGATTGTGCGATGAGCGTTGGGCTGATGATATCGTGCAGTGAAGAGCTGCGCCGTCGGTTTATCAAGGCCGAAACTACCTTGTTCCGTGTGCGATATGAGTACGAGGGGCAGGTCGCTCCTGCTGATCGGAAAGCATTTCTCAACTCCAGAGATTTTGACTGGATCCAGGTATGCTCCTTCTAGCATGCCGGACTTTTGCCCGACCAAATCATTTTAGGTTGATGCACGCGAGAAAGCACAATATGCTTCACAGCTTCAAAATTCTGGCGTAAGGAACGATGAAGATTTTTATAAGGTACGATACCCCACATACGTCTCCTTTCAGCCGTCGCCCAACTGTGTTCATCTTGCGATCCCAGGTCAAATGGACAAGGGTGCCTGACCTAGTCGAACGACGACGGGTGTTCCTGAAAGGCGGCTACGCATACGTTCCAACCAGAGACCAGTCTAGTATCGTATACCAAGAGTTCCAATCCAACCTAGAGAAAGCTTTGGAAGCAAGTAATTCGTATCCCGCGCAGAAACCCCAACTGACATAAACGCAGTTGACGGCCAAAGCCCTTCCCCGTTTAGACGAGGACACTCGCCTAGTGCCGATCCTCAACCACCTATCTCAGGGCTTCCTGGCCGGCGTCTCATCCGAGTGGAACGAGACCACCGCCGGAGACGAGATCAAGGCTGAAATGGTGGAGGAGCTGTCCAGAAAGCACTTCCCGGCGTGCATGCGAAACCTGCAGGACAACCTCAAGCGGAACCACCACCTCAAGCACTTCGGGCGCCTGCAGTACGGCCTGTTCCTAAAGGTCGGTGGACGCACATCAATGTGCCATGATGGCGAATAGACTGTTGACGTGAAATGGTGTCTAGATTCTTGGCCTCTCTATCGAGGAGGCCATGATGTTTTGGCGCAAGTCATTCAGTGGCTTCACCGACGATCAATTCAACAAAAATTACAAGTACAACATCCGGCACTCGTACGGTCTCGAGGGTAAACGTGCCAATTATCAGGCGAAAAGGTATGCGCACTGAAAGCCTTAGATCCGGCCATGCACCTGACATAGCCGTGAAGCTGCCAACAGATCCTGACGAGCGACCAACCGGGCCCGACAGACTCGCACGGCTGTCCATTCCGCCATTTCTCGCCGGACAACCTGCAGACGGCACTTCTGTCGATGTACTCGTCGCAGGGCCTAACTTCGGCAGATATCCCGGAGATTCTAAACACGGTGAAGGGGGGGCACTACCACGTGGCCTGCACACGGGTGTTCGAGATAACGCATGCGCATCGGGGTGTGAAGAAGGGAGACGGCATCGGTGACAAGGAGAGTGTTACGCATCCGAACCAGTATGCGGCGAGGAGTAGGGAGCTGGAGCGGGCGGCGGAGGCAGAGGTCAAGCTTGAGGCAGATGGAGACGTTGTTATGGCTTAGATGAGGTTGTTAGGTAGCGGCAGATGTATGGATATATTAATTCTTTGGGATTGCTGAATAAGTGGGGGGGCCTGCCCGTGAGCGGATGATGCCTGACGCGAATGCTGGAGAGGGGCAAGGCCATATTTGAAGACATACCGACAGCAGACTAATAAACACTCGAGCCCCTGCAGTCTCTTTCCTGCACGATCTCCAGATCCTGTCGCCCAGCACTTTCCGATAATCCCGTCGCTCCTGAAGGGAACATTAGAAGGTGTAGAGAGTAGAGTAGGGCTTGAGCTTGCAAATATTCTTGACGGGGGCTGGTGGGGAATGGAGTAGACGGCGACGGGGAAAAAGCAGAATGGAGGCGGAAGCGAAGGGGGGCTCTCCGAGAAGATGCAGGCGTCTGCACAGACTTCCCCGGCTGACTTGAGGACAGTGAATGAGGCCGTGGAGGGGAGGTAAAATTCGGGAAAATTCAGGGAACGGTGGACGGTGGCATCTTCCACCCAGAACAAAAAGATGGATAAAACCTGAGGTCGGAGGAGGTACAGGGGAGGATGCTGAGCGGAGAGATGGAGAATACGGCGAGCGGAGTTTTGGAATCGGTTGCCGCGAGATGAGGCTCATGCTGTGGCCGCGACCCTCGCTTCCAGAACCTCGTCGTCACCTTCTCCTATCGTCTCTCATCGCCCTATTGTTCCCTGGTCAATTGCACCTCTGGGAGAGAGTACGTTGAGGAGTTGCATTCCGACAGCTTCCTAATTTCTCGGGTGCAGCTGAGGGCGGTCGATACTATGGAGGGTCTTGGTCGCCGCCTTCATTATCCAGCGGTGGGGTGGCTTCAAACTTTTGTCCGCTGCTTGTGATAGTGAAGGCGAGCTCCGATGGCACACATACAGAGCATCTGCTTGCTGTCTTCGCCATTCAGGGCCCTTGAAGTTTTCGACACACAGGCTTGGCAGTCGCTCAAAACTCATGACGATTTCCGGGCTTGACGGCAATGACACGCTATGGTTACCTTGCCGATCGGATGGTGATTATGGGATGATGCTAGGTGCAACCTTTCACCTCGTCTCGATGGAGGAGAATCCCTACTTGAAAGGGTGTGCGGCAAGGTAGATCCAGCGGAGATGCTTGGTTGTCACGGTGCAGGTAATAGCTTGCAGGTATGTTCTTCACTCTTTATCAACGCTTGATGTCTTCATGCATTGCACCTTGGTCATTCCAGACTTTCAGCATGCTCGCCGTCCTCTCCTGTAGGCGGCGTACTTGTCACATGGTCACACACGTGTGTGACACATGTGACGTAACTGCAGGCTCACCTTGGTCGAACCCGAGTTGGTGAAAGTGCCAGGGATACGGGAACAAAAGACCTGCAGGGATATGTCCTCTGAAAACGGCATGATTAGTGTGATGGTGTTCCCCGCAGGTTATGGGAACGGCAACCAACGGACGAATAGTCGGCGGGCCTCCGCCTTTCCGCAGTGGACGGCTCTCGCACAGGTCCTCGGGCGTTGATTTGCAATGCTTGCGCTCTGTGCGAGAATCCACCACTACGGAAAGCTGCGGGCATCTACCTCAAGGGATTGCGGCGCATGACGATCGGCGAGGCGACGCGTCGATCTCCGTCCTGCGTGATGGACGAAGGCCCAAGCCCTTTACGGCGCGGAGGTAAATTAGCAGCAAGCTCAATTACATTTTCTGCTCACGCATAGCAGGTCTTCTCTGTGTCGAATCGAGGAATATTAGGTCCATCTTTGGCGATCTTCTGTTCTGAAGACGACACGATATGTCATTAGAAACTTGGGAAGTTTGTTGAGACTTTGGTCATTGGGACAGCGAGCGCGACTTGTGGACGCCTGTGTTTTCCCGTTGCGGCGGTCCCAGCTTGGTATTGGTGGCTTCTTCCTACCCAATTGCCAGGTCGCCGTCGTCGCGTATAAAGGTTTCATTTTCTCCCGAAATGCCAGCCGTCTCGCTTGTCTCCTCACCCACTACGCTCATCCCCTCTTAGACGGCCATGCGTGAGTATCTCCCCCATGAAGAGCGCATCATGCCGTTTGGCTATGGCTCCGTTGACGACAACGACGACGAATATGATGTCTATCTGTTTTGGCCGTCGCTGAGAACACAAGAGCCGTCAGCTCCTGATAGTGTCTTCCAGCTCTACGGGGTGAGATATCTTCGTTGATGACGATTCCAGCACATTAACAAGGATGTGCTTGCTCGGTTAGCCCGTCTTGTCGTCTTTTGCAGTTGAGGACATCACGACGGACTTGGAAACTCTTGCGTCGGTGCGTTGCACGTACACACATTTTGGGCACACATTGATGATACTGACGTTATACTGCGTTGTAGTGTTCGACAGCTTCTGAGACGTCCCTTGACAGTCGTGCGTTGGAGGAGACTCAATCTCCCGTTCTGCCGGGATATAGCAAGATGTTCACGATGGGCTTCATTCTATCGGTGGGTCTTGTCTTGTCTTGTATATCTAAGCTTGCGTTGATGAAATCTTGCGCACGCAACAGGTCACACACAAAATGGATCGTGTCTTGGAGAAGATACGGGTCATTTTCCAAAAGGCGAATGCAGTCGCCACACGTTGATAGCGCATACATACCTTAGGGATACACGACACGATACTGATATCTTGGATAGGATTGGAATGTAGAATTTGACTAATCTTGAGCTTGCTCTCATCATTATGGGGAACTTGATGTTGATGCTTTCGATAAAGCTAGCGCTGAACGCGTCGCTACGTGTCACTGTGCTTGGCGACGCCGGATGTGGTACGTTGGAATTGCTCAGACATGGAAGCTTGTGAATATTGAGGCTCTCGAGGGCACACAGCGGGTGTGTGCAACATAAGATGCAAGGTGGAAAGCCGAGGACTTTGTCGATGGTCGACGCGATGATGGTTGGACAAGAGAGGATGCCGCGGAGGTCGAACCGCCATGAGGCTGCGCCAAGATTACGTAAAGAAGGCGCGTCCGCAAACGCGGCGCGCTCCTCACTGTCATTAGTCTCCGACACACGACCCCTCTGACGACTCCCTCTTCCCCCCTTCTCCTACTACACTTGCTCGCCCTCTATCTACCTTGAGCATCACAGATGAGCCAAAGGAAGACAGTCAAAGAGAATGGGCAAAATGCCCAAGACGCGATGGACGACCTGAGGGCGGTTGCGCTCCAGCAGTATAAAGACACCGACGGCCATTTCTCACTGGTCAGGTATGTGTAGAGTTTTGTACTACACGTCTTCGATATTTATCATGCATCTGGTCTTCTAATGTCCCCCTGCAGGAATTTCCGGCTAGCTGACTTGGTCACCATAATGAATGGCGTCTGCGGCTCCTTCTCGTTGTTTTCTTCATGTCGTTATCTGTTGACGAACGACGAATCGTACCTCACGTTTGCCCTCGCGCTTCCTTACGCAGGCCTCTTCTTTGATTTTTTGGATGGAAAAGTTGCGCGGTGGAGGAAGTCCAGTAGCATGCTGGGTCAAGAATTGGATTCATTAGCCGACTTGGTGCGTGCGGTGGTTCTGATCCTGTCATTAGTTTCTGACCTTGGGTATCATGCTATTAGGTATCCTTTGGCGTTGCGCCTGCCGTCCTGGCTTTTGTCGTGGGCTTTCGAACGTGCCTCGACACTGTCGTGCTCACGGGCTTCATCTGTTGCGGTCTCGCCCGTCTCGCCCGCTTTAACGCGACCGTGGCGGTTGTCCCAAAAGACGCGACCGGAAAGGCTCGCTACTTCGAGGGTCTTCCCATCCCTTCGTCATTGGCCATGGTCGCTGCCTTGTTCTACTGGAAAACGCAGGGATGGATCGAGGGCAAGAAGGGCATTCCGGGTGGCGTGGTCTCGCTGTGGCAGAGCAAGAGTGGTGACGGCGACATCCATATAGCCAGCTTCGTAATTGGCGTTTGGGCAGCAGCCATGGTCAGCAAAACGCTGCGTGTGCGCAAGCTATGAGGGCATTGGACGCCCATAACGAACATTTACACTACGTACATTATCCCCGAGCTGTTTGGGACATGGCTACCTTACAACATGAAATGCTTATGGTTGTGATATTGTACCGCCTGTGAATTCATCTAGTACCGCTCGTCCAAATGGTGGCCTGACAATGAAACGACTTGAATCGCGACTGTTCTCTCGGTTTCGCGTTTGTGGCGTGTTGAAGCGCCCATTGAAAGACGCGTCTCGTCGCGGTCACCGCGTGTCTGCTCCCATCATCATGGCCTCTCCCGCAGATGTGCAGAAACTGTTTCTTCAGGCCATCTTGTCTCGACGCGTTGTCTCGGTAAACCTCGCTAAAGTCCTTTGGAAGAAGTGTGTAGACGCGGTGAAAGGTAGACAATTGAACTTGTAAAATAGGGCCGTGAGCGGTGCTAACTACATCTCCTGCAGTCGCAGACGATTCGCTCGACATCCCATGGGGCCCCGACAAGAATGCCTGGGACGATTTCATTTCGAGAATAAACGAGTCTCTCAATCCAATTGACCTTGAACTGGCGTCCTCGACCGATGAGAAGACGGGTAGACAAATGTTCGCGCTTGTGAGACTTAACCTTGATCAGCCGTTTCGAACAACCTGACATTGTCCTACTACCAGGTCAATCGAAACGGTGACGAAGTGGCTCAAATGGCGACAGACTACTCACCACTTGAGATTGCCTATTTCAAGGCTCTCGTAAGTCCACGATACTGCGATTTGGACATCTGAGTAACGACTGTGCCACTCCTTCAGGTCGAGCAGATCATGCTTGCGCCCAACTACTCGTATTCGATATCGTCCATGGCGGCACTGCGGGAAGTCAATAGCCTCAAGTCGAACATGACGAAGACGCAGGCCGAAAACGTGTTGGCAAGCTTCGTCGCGAAAGGCTGGTTGCTAAAGCCCAAGTGCGTTCCTCTTCCTTGGCTCATTCAAGTGTTTCTAAAGGGTCTACAGGAAGGGCCGCTACTCGCTGTCCACGCGTACTCTACTCGAGCTCCAGCCCTACATAAGGCAGACATACCCCGATGAAAAACTAGAGTGCACCGTGTGCATGGAGGTCCGTTGCACCTCCCACTGCTCCGTGTTCTATGAAATTCACTCAAAGCCTGCATAGATCGTCACCCGCGGCACGAGATGCTACACCAGCAACTGCAAGATCCAACTGCACGGCCACTGCATGACCGCGTACCGCAAGACGCACAGCAAGTGCCCGTCGTGCAACACGGACTGGTCCAAGGGCTCCGGCGCCGAGAAGCTGCTGCTCGTCGGCGAGAACGCAGCCCCGAAGGACGATGGGCGCGCAGGACGCGGAGGAAGAGCACAACCGAGGCAAGCGACGGCGAGGAAGATGAGCCCAGCCAGAGCCAGGCTGCCGAGGCGGACGAGGAGGAAGACGAACCTTCTCAGCAACCTACGCAGACGCAGAAGGGACGCAGACAGAGTCAACGTGGCAAACGTGTCTCTAGGCGCAAGTAGGTGCTTGTTTCCCCTGAGTGAAATGCGTTATTCACGTAGTTCTTCGGTGCAGCGTTTCTGAAGATGAGGAAGAGAAAGAGGAGGACGCTATGGAGGTAGACGAGGAGGAAGCTGCGCCCACCGCCAAAGCTAAGGGTAAACGCAGACGCTAGGGCCTAGGTCAGATGCGGGCAGGCTACTTCAACGTGGCAATTAGCATGCTGTACTACTACTACTATGCATCTTCTAAATATTCTACTAGTCGATTGATTCATCAGATACATAGCCCGCGGGACTGATCGGCAAGACGCGCGCATCGTCATTCTTCCCGAGATGGTCGATGAAGCCAAAGCGGTCTTTGCCCCAGACCTGCCTCCGTTTGTGTTTGCGCCCCTCGCCGAACTCCTCGTTCCACTTCCGGAGATCGGTCAGGCTTCCCAACGACTCGGATGAGGACGGGGTGATCTCATTCAAGGCCTTCGCAAAGTTCTTGAGATGAAGGAGACGAGCGTGCTGACCCGTCTCCGCAGGAGAGGTGCTCTCTTCTGGATTCGCAGCGATTTCTGAATTGGTGGACACAGACGACGGAGCCCATGGAAGAGAGACGTGCTCCTTCACCGCGTCGAGTGCAGCAGATACACACAGATCTAAGCGCGCAGTTTATGTCAGTCTCGTAACTCGGAGGGGCGAGGTTACACTAACGTTTCAGATCTGAGCCTGAGAAGGTGTCAGTCTTCTTGGCCAAGTCTTGCAAGTCAACGTCCGGCGCGAGTTTCTCATCACGCAATAGGATCTTGAGAATTTCTAACAGACATATGAGCTAGACCCGCTCAGGCAAGTGAGAAATGGCGTACCTCTGCGCTCATTTTCTCCCGGCAGGTCGACGAGCAACCTGCGAGGGAGCCGTCGCAGAACTGCATCGTCAAGATCGAATGGTCGGTTAGTGGCACCAATAACGATGATGTTATCCTCCCTGGACGACTTGAGCCCGTCCATCTCTTGCATGAACTCGGTGATGATGCTCCGGTGGGCCATTGCGCCGCCGGACTGGGGGCCAGACGAACGAGCACCAAAGAGCGCATCGATCTCGTCGATAAAGACGACACAAGGTGCCAGACGGCGAGCCAGCGAGAATACAGCCCGGACGAGCTTCTCGCCTTCTCCGACGTACTGTGTAGCCAGCACTGGTAAGCGCCTTTCGTGGGAAGATGGATGAAGAAAGACTACGTACCATGTCCATGACGTCGGATGGAGCTATTGAGAGCATGCGGCATCCAGCCTCCTTTGCCAAGGCACGGACAACCAGGGTTTTGCCTGTCCCCGGAGGACCGAAAAGCAGACAACCAGTCATTCCGTGATCTTTCAGGATTCCTGACTTGAACGCCAGTGGATGGAGAAGAGGCAGCGAGACGATTGTCCGTATGGAATCAATCGTGTGCGGAGACAAGTGAACTTGGCTGAACGATGTTGGCATAGAAGCTGAAACCGGCAGCATACTCTTCAGCAAAGTAAGTGGAACACACGAACGCTACAGCTTACCTGCGTCTACAATGGATCCCAGGAGATCCATCTCGTGCGATTTGAGATCCGGGTCATTCTTGACACGCTCTATGATTTCATCTTCCTCCTCCTCATGCTCCTTCAGGTCGTCCTCGTCTTCTTTATGGTCCTTGGCAGTCCCCACTAACGACTTCTTCATCCAGGCCCTGCGAATATCGCGCGAGGCCTGCTGAGCTGCCCATGATTTCTGCACAATATCCCACCTAATGTCGACCGCGTCCAGAGTTGCAGCCTCCTTTGCCTTGGCACGCGAGGCCCTCTCAAACACCACACTCCCAACCGCCTGGTCCGCAATCTGCTTCACGACTGGCCACGACTCGACTCGCTCCCCCCAGTCGTCCCACATGTCAGTCGGCGGTGCAGCAGCAGCCTTGGGGTCGTTAGATCCAGATGTGGCTTCGATAGATGGCTCTGCTTCAGGCGCAGAAGGATGAGGGGGCGGCCCCGACTCAAGTGCCCCGCCGACAGCTCCCACACCCATCCGCATCGTCAACTCGTTGATCTCCCTCCGCCGCGACGTACGGTACGTACGTTCTTCGGCGGTAGACCGGACTGCAGGAACCAGGACCGATGTGCGGAAAAAGGGCACTGTTGCATCTTCTGGATTGGGCGAGTTCTTCCGCATCGCTGCCTGGTCTTTGAACAAGGGCCCGAGAGAAAACGGCATCGCGCCCTGGAGAGCTCCCCCGCCGCCGATGACGACCATAGGTGACCCACTACTGTCCTCTTGCGGCTCGGGAGCCAGCGAAAGTTTCGGCAGCTCATCGAAGAACTTGGCATCGCCCTGCTCCCACTTGCGTAGCCGCTCTCTCAGACGCCGCTCGCGGGCCTTCTCTGAGAACTCGTCCTCGATCCATTCTGACTTCGTTGGCTTCTTCTTAGACGAGCTGGGTCGGTTGACGAGATAATTCATCCCAGACGACAGGCCGGATCCAGGCGACGTGGAAGGCGAAGTATTTAAGGGGGTGATGGGTGGTGTGATGCCGAAGACAATGGTAGTCGGGTTGATCACGGGTGACATTGGACGCGCGAGAGGACCCTGGCGACGCAGACGGACCGCCTGGAGGAGGGGCGCGTACCATGACGCGGATGTCGAGGCTAGCATATTGAAGTCACGTATGTAGATGAGTCGCGGTCTCCGCGCGGGTGTCTTGGTGGTGGAACTAGGTGACGACATGTTGATGACCTGCTCGAAGAAGGCCTTTGCTTTCGCAGTCTTACTCCGAGAGGGCGTGTCTGATGGTCTACCTGCACCCATCATGGGAGCCATAACGTGTAGTGTCATCTGCCGTCCGCTGGGTGAATATGAATAGTCTTCGTCGTCATCTTCCCATGATGACGAAGAACGCGACTTGGGTTGTGCAGGACTAGGAAAATGTAAGGGATTCTTAGGGAAGTCGATGGCTTTAGCAGCTACATATGTCCCCGATTGAATAAGCTGATGCTTCTCCAAGAGCGCTGAAAGACTTACCCTCTCCGAAATGTCCCCACTCCCCTGCCGCCAACTGGATGGCATCCAACACAACGACATCAGACCCAGTCTGGCGCGCGAGCTCACGGACAGTATGATCGATGATGTAGTCGCCTCCTTCTATCGGGCAGTAGAGCGCCAGCGTCGGCTCTTCTGGAGGCCCTGCAGGCGTCTTGTAAGCCGCCTTGTTCTGAGTCTGAGGATGCAGCGTGACCAGCAGATTGTTCAAAGCTTCCTCGAAGATCTCGGGCGGAGGAAGAGATGACGCTCCTGCTGCTTCAGAGACGGACTCGGGCGTCCAAAGAACGTTCAGTCCATCGGGGAGCTTGGGTGCTGAATCAGTTGCCTTGGGCTCTACCGTAGCTGCAGTATTCTTGCTTCTATGGTTTGCAGGCTCCTCTGGCGGGGTCGGAGCTACTTCTCCATTTGGTTCTGAAGGATGTGAGTCCGGTTGGGCACCAGCAGGGGAGGTTGCGGAGGAAGACGATCGTCTGTACACACGGGTAGTTTTCTGCGAGGACTCTCTTCGGGGGTAGCGCGCGGGTCCGGAGTATGATAGGAGGGCGCGGGCAGACGACGAAGACGGCTTGGCTAGTAACCGCGTCCTATGAAGAAGAAATTGAGAGCGCATACAAGACCAGGAGTCGTCGAGCACGACGACGGGATGCGGTGAGTCGAAAGAGACGCGGTGCTATCACTAAACTTGGCCGACGCGCGCTCATGCTAACTAAGCGCGCGTCTACGCCGCCCATACTCCAGCACACGAGCTCTTGCCTCCAAAAGATAATAAAAATTGTCTAAATAACGCGGGATATTACAGCCTTATGCCTTCCGGCTAGGTAAGCTATGCAGTACGAAGATCGTAGCAAGTTATAGATGCAGATTATGATGCCTTTACCCTCAGGTTCTCCTCCCGTGCTTGTCTCCTTTCTGCTAGATCCACCCCTACCAGGATTTTCGACGCCTTCCATAGCTGCACGACATTGATCACGTTCTTGGTGAAGCAGATGAAGAATGAAAAGAATCCAACAAGCTGCGGCCATGTCATGTCGCTCAGGAATGGCACGAATGGAATGTTGAGTCCAATGGGGGTGTGGACCCATTTCATGAGGTACAGCGCAAGGAAGAACACCTCGTTCCCTGCGCACATGATGAACAGAGTTCGCTGAAGGTGCAAGCTCAGTAGACGTGACGACTAGCATAGTGCCAGGACTCACTGAATCATTGTAGTATAGCCAGAGGATCCGGCTAACGTCGCTCGTGACTAGTTTGTGGCTTCGGGATCCGGTGACAAGTGAACTGCGCGTCCTCAGAAACGCGACCTCGCATGGACAGAACACAGACACGACGAACCTGTACATATGCATGTAATGGCTGGCAAAGTCCAAGGAAATAAGAGCTTGAAACACAAGGGCGTATTCGGGGTATGCGGATGACAGGTAGCATAGGAGGCATGATGTCGTGCATCTTGAATATTATGTTGAGTTTACGGTGGGACCTCACGACTCCGCCAGAATCACACACCTATCTGTAACCATGTCGAGAACGGCACCGAACTTCGACGTCTGGCCTAAGGCTCGTGCCGCTTGTCCATCTACGGCGTCCAGCAAACATGATACGGCATATGCAAGCGTGCAATATTTTGGGTGATAACTCATATAATGCAAAGCAAGACCTGCGAGGAGAATACGCGTATAACCTGCGCGATAGATGACCTTAGGAGACGCGTAATAGACGCATAGTTGCAAAGACACGCACCGATAAGGTTAGGGACGAACAGGAAGATATTTTCAGAGTATGACTGGGCGGTCGCCAGATCTACGGCATGTTTTGGGTCCACAACTTCAACTGAAGCCTTGGCCCGACGACTGGACGACTTGCCAGCCATGTTCACCAGGGAGGAGAGCGGAGGAGGGTGAGTGGGTGAATGACGGAGCACCGACGTGAACTCAAGTCGGTGACGTTTCTCAATTATAAGACATGCGGCCGGCACCCGAGGGCCCGATTACCTACTCTTGATGCCGCTGACACAAACACACTGACACACTCCTCGGTCAACCCTCACCACTCTTGTTCGGACCACGCCACTTTGACAGCATTCAGTGCATGAATCCAGAAGTAGATTCTGCGGCACGATATGGTCGTCGTAATGTATGAAAGGTCAGCCAAAAAATTAACAGCAGTACGTGAGAGTCATGAAGCTAAAGTGAACATGAATCGTTCCAACCAATAAGTATACAGTGAATGAACTAGATATCCAACCTCGGCTACATAGAGCAGACCCTCATAGATAAAATAAACGACTAGATCGTGACCTACTTGCGGCCTACAGTCACGCCGACGACAATGCCGACGATCGCAAGGATAATGAGGACGAGGAAGAAGCAGTACCACCGTTTCCTTCGTGCTGCCCGCGCGGACTTAACGGCACGTTCCGTATGTCCGAGCCTGCAAGGACGACAGTCAGGGACAATGACACGCAACCGGCCAGATTCGAGACTCACCCAGCTTCGGTATCATGTTCTACATTGGCGGCTGACGTCTGAATGGCATTGATGGTGTCGTCTTGTTGCTCAACCATTAAATTCAGCTGTATTCTGGATGAGCAGATGAATAGAGATCATCAAGAACGGTACTTGCGTCGTTGAAGATCTGCGCCAATTCTGCCAACGTATTCTCGATCTTGCGGATATCCTGATGACGATCCTGTACTTCGCGGTAGGCTTGTCTTGACTCTGCGTAGCGCGTTGTCGACATAAGCTGGAGGCCGGCGTTCAGCATCACCAATATGTTGAACTTCAATACGCACCGCTTGCGAGAATATTTGACCACCGGCGCCAGTTTCATCGTTGACAACAGCATTGACTTCGTCCTGCGTTGCATCAGGCTTGACTACTCAGCAGTCAGAAGAGTGGGCCCTCCGCGTTTACACCGTACTAACCGATTTTGAATTGCCGCTCAACTCGTTCCTTGTACCTCCTGCGGTACTGCTGCTCCACTTGCTGATAGTTCTGCACGGCCTCGACGAATTTTGTCCTGACAAGAGATGTCTGCAGTTGCGTTCAGCGCGGATCGAAGGCCTGGTGGCTGGTGCGTACCTGGTTCTTTCGTATTCGCAGGTCCTGTCCTGGTGGCACTGGTTGCTTCTCCAAATCCTGGATGCGGTTCTTTATCTGGTTACTTAGATTCCGAGTTTCTGAAACAAGTTCATCCAGAATTGCAGTATTCTGCTCCGACTCTTCTAACGAGCCGAGCGACCTGGCATGCATCTCAGAAACCCTGGAGACATTGCTCTCGAACTGCCGAATCATGTCCTGTATTGTATTGATCTAGCACAGAAGAACATCAATCGAGACGTTAAGACACGGTGGTAGAGGCGAATAACGCGTACCTCGGCGTAGAACTCTGCCATGGGATCCGCGGTTGCAGTCGTGCCTCTGCCATTTCCGTTGGTGATATGATCCTGGTGGTTCAACCCTCCCATTTCTATTCCCAGTTGCTGACCAGGAGGACTCGTAGGACCTGTCCCCTGCCTTTGCGCCTGCGACCGAAGCAAAATCCATTAGTTGAACGAGTGAGAAAGGAGGTAAACATACCCGCATAGCTGCGAGTCTGTCTCTGGCCATCGCGACGTAATTTCACTGTACAGATCGTCAACGCGACGAACAGTAGAATAAGTCGGGAGCGACAGCAAAGTGCTCTGAGGGAAAAAATAGTGGGCAGGGGATGCCTCGGAAGACTGAGCAGCAACCGAGACAGACTCAGGATCGCGAACAGGCAATTCACTGACTCTGCACGCTCTGTTGCTGAGCACCGTGGGAAGCTGACACTCCCCTGACACTGCCCTGACACTGCCCGCCGCCTCGTCAGCTCTGACATCGACTGCGCCTGCGACGTTGGCTTGCGGATCCGTACAATGTTGCGGTTCATGCTATGTTTGGCTCATATGTACATCTCCTGTCGTACATTTCAGGGCTGAGGTTCTCTTGATCCTTCCCATTTCCGTGCCTATCGTTGCAAGCGCCTTAGCACGTCGCGGTAACTTCGTATTTCCAACCTGCCGCCTTGCTCTACCCTGTCGACAGTGGTGTTACGAGGCCCTTCGGCATTGCGCCCATCCTCATTAGAGACAACGCTTGGTGATGTATCTCTGTCCAATGAGCTGATCATGAGATGACTTGCACCTTATTTTGCCCGTTCGGGGTTTCATCTTATCACGTTGGGCACCATCTATTTTTTCTGCAAGTGCACGTTCCCCTGCTCTTCAGCCTATCTATAGGTTACGTTTCTCACTCCATAATGTTGACGATGATGGCTTACGGTCTACATACTCAGGACGATAATCTGTTGTGGTCGTGAGCCATCTGTTCATCGACAAAATCGTTCCAAATCGTCGTTTTGTGCGTCCTAACTTTCTTGTATTCCTGCTGATCCCTCTGCGGAAGAACTGTTCTTTCTGAGACATAAAACGAAAAAATAAAAACATCCGATCTAAGTCTTTGTCAAACAGAGTTAAGGAATCTAACAGCCACGCCCCGTCTGGTCCCACATCCGGGCTCCGTGGCTACCAGCTCTATAAAAGCCCTGCTACCGACATCAGCCTCACCAAGGATACCACTCTTCTCTCCCGCCAACCGTCCACTTGAACATCACGATATGGTGCAGAAGACTGCTAAGTTTGGTGGAACGGCCTCCGACGTCGTCGTGGCGAAGGTCGGCGTAAGTGCTGTCTTCTAACATGCTGAATAGAAAATCCTCATCTCACCTCCTTCAACCTTAGCATGGACTCATGATGATGACGTGCGCACCGTATCTTGGCTGTTGTCGTTTTGCTGAATTAATTTGCAGGTGGAAGCCGACGCCTGTGCCCGACGAACAATGCTTTGAGGCCATCAAGGCTGGCCTGGATAGCCTGGATAGCTTGCCCGCAGGGACCAAGATGCTGATCAATAGTGGTAACTCATCTCTTTTGATTGTTGGTTGTTGTGGATAATCCTCAACGACGATTGCCAGCTGAGTTCTATGGCATGAGTTCGCCTACCTTGAACCTTGAGCTCGTTGCGAAGTTCTTTGAGAAACACCCGGGATATGTCGACAAGGCTTTCTTATCTGTTAAAGTCTGTTGCGATTCCCCTGCTCATAGGATTTCCAGTAATCATACTGATTCGATGCTTATTAGGGTGGTCTAACTGAGAAATTGAGCCCTGATGCCTCGTCAGTAACGTTTCGAAAGTTATGTGGCAGGTTGCTGATCCGTTTTCTCTTCTCAGGCCTGAAGGGCTCAGAAGTAGCGTCGATAACATCAATGAGAAACTGCGTGGAAAGAAGAGAATGGACTTGTTTGAGCCTGCTCGCGTCGACCCGAATTACTCGATCGAACATACCATGACCGAACTTTCCAAACTGATATCTGAGGGAAAATTCGACCACATCGGGCTTTCCGAAGTCAGTGCCCAAACTATCGCCCGTGCGAATAAGGTTCGTCGTCATTTTCCGAGGATCCCTTGTTAGAGAGAAAGACTTACGACTTTTTCTAGGTATTCCCCGTCGCCGATGTTGAAATCGAAGTCAGTCCTTGGTCCTACACTCAGGAAACCAAAGATGGTCAGTAAGACGGTACTCACTTATGTCGGTCATCCCATTCATTCCGCTATCTGCTAGTCATCGCAACGTGCAAAGAGCTGGGCATTGCGGTCGCCGCATATTCGTGAGCTGTGTGTTATATTAATGCATTTCCCATCTAAGCCTATCATCAGGCCACTCGGCAGGGGTTTCCTGACTGGTCAGATCAAGAACCCGGAAGATCTTGAAGGCGAGTTCTCTTCACTCTTTCAATATGTACCATCTTAACAAAAGCTGCAGAGGGCGACTTCCGTCGTAAATACACGCGATTCCAAGCCGATGTGAGCTTCGCTGTCGGACTTTTCATCTACATGCCTCCTAATATGCATTTGACAGGTCATGAAGCACAACTTTATCACCGTGAATGCGCTCAAGGCCATTGCCGATAAGAAGAACATCACACCCGCTCAGCTATGCATCGCATGGGTGGGCCATCTTGGGGACCATGTCATTCCTCTTCCCGGCTCTTCGTGCGTCTTTCTTTTTACACCGTGATTGTTTGATACTTATTTGTGCTTCA
The DNA here is from genome assembly GCA_004681135.1 of Hericium alpestre. NCBI lineage: Eukaryota > Fungi > Basidiomycota > Agaricomycetes > Russulales > Hericiaceae > Hericium > Hericium alpestre. The sequence continues at coordinate 207 of SFCI01000176.1, read as the reverse complement.
CTCTAGGCGCAAGGATCGTACCCTGGAGAACTTCGCAGGAGGTGAAGTTGACCTTTCCGAAGAGGATCTCGACGAGATTGCCAAGGTTTTGGAGACTCATCCCATCAAGGGCAGCAGGTATATTGATGGGCTGTCCAACGACGTTCTACACCTATGGGCTTGATGAAGTGCAATTATACCACTGTTCATGACAGCGTGTTATATTTT
>SFCI01000175.1:0-31680 GCA_004681135.1 Hericium alpestre | reverse complement strand
GTCGAGTTGGCGCGGAGGGACAAGGAGGTGACGGTGCGCGGGCCGGAGGAGGTCGAGGACGCGGAGGCTGAGCGGCCGATCACGGGGGGTGATGATGGCTTGGACGAGGGCGTGGAGCTTTTCCCCGAGGCGGGCTTGTCCCAGGACGAGAAGAAGTCGTCGTCCTCTGCACCGCTTGCGCCGTTGGAGACAGGCGACTTGACGGTCTCAATACCGTCGAGGACGATGCCATCGGGAAACCTACGGCATGGTCAGTCTGAGATCATGTGGTGAACCGTGCGGACGTACTTCGCGGCGTCTTCTCTCACACGCTTCACGAGCTCCTCCCTGTACAGTTCCGCAACACGGCTTGAGTACTTTTTCTTCGAGTCAGACTCGTTTAGTAGTGAGGCGCCGCCGTGCTTGGTGAAGAATTCGGTGGCCGAGGCGTTTCCGCCTACTTTCATCGTGCGCAGCTGATTCAGCTGCCAGCTATCTAGATTCGTTGATCTGCAGCAACGGTCAGGAATTTGTGGAAGAAGCGAATGCCACAGAACGTACCGCACAAAGCTAATATGAACGCCCATGTTTCGGTGGTTGCTTGAGCAATCTAGACAGATATATACACCGAATGTCACGCTGGACCATGTCGGGTTGCGAGCCTGGCAATCAAAACACATCTTGATACGAGGTGAACACTCGAAACAGATACATGTACAGTTCCATTGCTCTCACCTTGTTTCCCTTACCGGCCCTCAAAACAGTAAAGATCTGTTCCGTCTCTGCCTTCGTAGGGTCCGCCATGGTTGTATGATTCGACTTGGGGCTGTTGCGAGGTATATTTGGCCACCAGAATGCCGCAATGAAATAGCTTCAAATATGAAACAAAGGTCAGAGAACTTGTTCAAAGAAAGAGATAGTAGCGGTGACTGCTGGCGAAGGTTATGGTAACAGACCATCACGTGCATCTCGTCTTCCGGGGTCCGCGGCAAGCCACCATTTGGAGTCTCGGACATGCTCTATGCTCTCCGTTGTTGCAGTTGCTTTTCGCCGACTTATACCGTATGGAAATTAACTAGGTCAGCGGGACGTGCTCCTCTGCTACCTGGCGTCCGCTACAGTGTCCGAGGTCTCCAATTCCCGATGCTCCCCGTTTGCTTTCAAGTTAAGTTACAATAGTACTTGGTGCAGCACCATGATCAACGTCTTTTTGTGCACGGACAGGATAATGATTTGTCCCCCAGGTTCAAAGTCTAATTTCTGGTCAATGTTGTGTCTTCTAACATATACTCGCCGAAGCTAAATGTGTCCTTTTCAGATGTGATCCGTGCGTATGCCGCTTCTGGGATATCTCGTGACAATTTAAACCGCATATGTTGTCTACGGCATGAACTCTGAGCGACTTGCCTTCAACATGCATATCAGTGCCTCCTTGCATCGTCATTGCGCGTTGTCACTCCTTCGGACCTTCACTTATCGATCAGGCAAACTTCGAATTCCTAGGACCGCGTGAACGCGGCACATGCTCGGGCACTGCTATAGCTCTATGCCTTCACAGCTTGGCTGTGAGTTATATATTCAACGTGATTGTTATGTCCACAGCCTTCTCATTCGATCATTTTCTGTTACAGCGCCAAGGCACATTTCTAGGTGAGATGCGGTCTCGCGTCATTCAGATGGTCCGGGCATTCTGCTGACACTGTACACAATTTGTTTGTAGACTTACGTCTCTTGAAGACCCTGCACTACTGCTTTCTATCTGCATAACCTTCCTCAGTCGATTATCAGTTGGTCTCTTCGATTTCAGCATCCTGCGTATCCCGATCTCTTGGCGAATCGACAGTTTGAATAGCGCTTCGTGCGCGATGGAGCACAATCTGTGGTTTAACCTTGACTCTGAGACAACGGTCGACGGGTGAGTACCGAGTTTGTCATTTTCCTTGGATGTGTATGCTCAGGTACTTGGTAGATGGAGTGCGACGTGCACTGTACGTATCGCAGCTTGTTTTATCAGTGCCTGCGATCTCACACGGGGTATAGTTCAGCAGTATCCGCGGACCTGATAGTCTGTCCTTCGAAACACTTCAGGCGAATGTTACTGCCAGGACGGCTCAGTTTGCATACGTCCAGAAGGAGGATCTGCTGTCACTCGACTTCGCCATTGTCGAGTGGGAACGTCTCGTTGCTCTGACGCCTGAGTCCAACAGCCAAAAGTACGATTTATGCAGGGTCCTTGGCGCGCTTTACTCTCGCCGGCATGTGGCTACGAGGGATCCTGGCGATGCCGACAAAGCAGTCTTCTTCAATCGGCTTTCTGCGGATATGGCGCCAGTTGACTGTGAAGATCGACGTTTCCTCATCTATATGTTGGGTTCTAGTCATTTAACCCGCTTTGCGGCTCGTTTCGATACCACAGATGCCATGCATGCAGCAACCTATCTCGAACAGACCATATATACGCTTCGGGATGGCCACGAGCCTCTGCTGGTCGAGCTGCATCAGCTGAACGTTGCACTAGCAGCGCGTTACGCATATACGGGATCAGTCGATGATTTGGACAGGTCCATTGCACTGTCCCGCCAGCTGATTTCTAGATACGCTGCGGATGATCTAAGGGCGCGCATTTGTACGCGTCAGCTTGGTGCTCTGTTATGTCTGCGTTACCATCGGCTAGGGAACACCCAGGACGCAGAGGAGTCGAGCACTGCTATGCATGTTGCAGCAGATGGCCGAGAGAACGATCCTCACCAGATGATCATCTCCGGCATGTTACTTCAAGAACGCTTTCGCCATTCTGGAGAGCCCACGGACATCGACAGCGTCGTTTCAGCCCTTGCGAGTGCGATCGATGCCTCAGACCACTGCGAGTCTGACCGGCAGTCCGATTTGGTCCGGACGTTTGCAAAAATGAATCTAAGCCAAGCTCTGCATCGTCGGTTTATGCGGTTCAGGGATCCAAAGGACAGCGAGTCTTCGGTTTCAAAGCTGCAAGAGGTTCTGGATGTTATACCGCTCCTGCTTCCGGAGAACGTTGCCCAGGCCGGCTTATTGAGCAACATGGGTATCAACCATCTTGCGCGGTTCGATGTCACCAGTGATCCTGCGGATATCGAAGAAGCAATCAGGGTCACTCGTCAGGCGCTCGACGCTATCCCGGAAGGACATTGGGAGAAGTGGTCGCGATGGTGCGATCTCGGGCTGCTGCTGCATATCCGCTTCGAACGCTTCGGGCAGACGGACGATCTTGAAGAGGCCCACGCTTGTCACCAGCGCGCGGTGGACGGTCTTCCCGAAGGGCACCAACAGAAACCTAGGTTGCTGAGGTACTTGGGCTGTTCTCACAGAAACCGTTTCAAGACCTATCACAGACTCGCGGACATTGATAAGGCGATTGAGGCTCTGTATGATGCAGTCGGTGCTGCCACGGACGACCGCCCTGAACGGGTCTTCTACTGGACAGATTTAGGGTACTCCTTGGCCAGGCGTTACGCGCTGAGCCAGGACCCGGTGGACATAGAGAAAGCGGCATCAGTCTTCAAGGAGGCGGCTTTGTTGGAGAAAGGGTCACTTTGGAGGTATGGAAGCGTCCGCGCACTGGGGAACCTTCGCATTCTTCCGCGTTGGATTAAATCTTCATCAACGATTTTTGGTCTCAGAAGGAGAGCCAGGAGGTAACAATTCTGACCAAGCGCTCAAAGCTCTAGAGTTGGAGAATTTTGAAGAGGTCTATGCGGCCTTCTCGCGCATGATGGAACTCATTCCTCAGCTCGTATGGCTTGGCGATACCATCTCAGTTCGGCATTGGAATCTAGAAAGGATCAGCGAGTTCGTCCGGCGCGCGGCCTCTATTGTTGCCGTGTTCTGCAAACAACCTACAAGAGCAACCGAATGGATCGAACAGGGACGTTCGATGGTCTGGAGGCAACAGTTGAACCTGCGGACACCATTTGACGAACTCGACGCCGCGAACCCTGCTTTGGCGAAGCGACTGAAATCTGTGTCTGCCTCTCTTGATAGCACGAGTTTCCGTAACCAGGACGAAGATGGCCATCCGCCAGGAACAGAGACCGCCGATGATGCTGCGCCAACCCATCGCCGGCTGGCAGAGGAGTGGGAGAAGTTGCTACAAGAAGCTCGACAGGATAAAGGTTTCGAGCGCTTCTTGAAGCCGAAACAACTCTCCGAGCTACGGCAGGCAGCGCGATTGGCTCCGATCGTGGTGCTTAATCTTGGCTTGCATTGTCATGCTCTCATAGTGCTAGCGGATTTGGACGACGTTCTCCACATACCGCTTGACGTTACCATGGCACAGGCGGAGCAGCTTCGCGTCGATCTGGGCAAACTCCTGACGAAGTCTCATACTCGGTCGCGCCTCGGATTCAGAAACGACCCTGGTAGTCAAGAAGATAGCTGGGAGATGCAACTTATTTTGCTGACTCTCTGGATCGATATTGTGAAACCAGTGCTTGATGCGCTTTGTTTTCCTGTGAGTTATTGATTTTTGATTGTAGACTTGAAATTCACGCGCTTCTGTCCACTACAGGTGCTGCATAGATCAGATCCGCATCCCCGGCTCATATGGTGTCCTACAGGGCCCCTCGCCTTCCTTCCTATCCATGCCGCCGGCGACTACTCTTGTGAAGAACCGGGTCAACGCACCTCGGACTACGTTGTCTCGTCGTACACTTCGACGATTTCCGCGCTCCTGGATGCATCAAATCGCCCTGCATCATCCGAATTCCGGTGTCTCGCTGTGAGCCAACGCGACATTCCAGGGCTGACCAGCCTCCCCTACACTGAGCTGGAAATACAGAAGGTCAGAGAGCGTGTCGGAAATGTGCAAATGGAGGAGCTCGCCAGCGACGCAGCGACGGTAGCGGCAGTTCACGACGCCATGGAGCGCTGCAGCTGGATTCACTTGGCATGTCATGCTGTTCAGGATTCAGCCGACCCATTGAAGAGTGCGTTCTGCCTCGCCGATGGCCGTCTGCAGCTCCAAGACATCATTCGCAAAACACATCCCCATGCCGATTTCGCCTTCCTTTCGGCATGCCAGACGTCTACAGGAGACCAGAAACTCTCAGATGAGGCCGTCCATCTCGCAGCGGGAATGCAGCTTGCGGGATATCGGAGCGTCATCGCGACGATGTGGTCCATAGGAGACGAAGATGGGCCACTGGTAGCAGATGAAGTTTATGCTCACCTACTTCGCGACGGCAAGCCGGATAGCAGTCGTGCAGCGCATGCGCTTCATCACTCGGTCTTGAAGCTGCAAGAGACAACAAAGCGAGACGATCGAGATGACTCGTGGTTCTTGCGCTGGGTGCCCTTCATACATATTGGCGCGTAGCATTCATCGGTACACGGATGAATACATTTTATTCTGAGTAGGAATTCTTCGGCTGGATGCGGATATTGTACTAGGAAGACATGATGTGTTATCAGCTTGGAGCGTTGCTAGGAAGTAAAAACGTACCAATTCGATTACAAGAAATGTTGTAGGACCTCACGGTTTGTGCGATACGAGGGGATCTACTGAAGTCACGTCAAAGAGGTTAAATCTCAATTGACAATGAAGGCGCACACAAGACAGGCGAAAAAGGGGTGTCAACAAGAAGCACAGGAGTCAAGCGAATGCATGGAAACAAAGGGAGACGGCTGCACTCGTCGTGACCACGATTAGAAGTCGCCGAAATCATATAGAAATTCCCCAGTCTAGCATCTCGCGGTAGAACTGGCCTCGAAGCGTGATCCCTCGACTGCGACACAAGGTATGCATTTTGTCCAACAAGTCGCTATCAAGTCTGTCCCGGCTAACGCGCGGGCCGAGACTGAGCTCGAAGAGGGACGGCATGGCGTTGGGATCGGACAGGATTGAGATGAATTCGTCAAGTTCTTCTGCACTAATGCGATAGTCGAGGATGGTAAGGGCGGGGAAGCCATGGGATAGAGTCGCAGGTTTGAGAAACATGGAGCTGATATCGAGGATGCGGAGAAGAGGCATATCAGAGATTATGTCGTCCAAGTGGCGATCGATCGGTTCCATGTCGTCGTCTGGCACATACCGGGTGGCTACTTGCTCGTAGAAGTTGAGACCAAAGTGTGTGAGACGCGGTGCCCAAAGCTGGAGGGGTACAAGGAGATCCTGACGTGTCATCGTGCTTCCTTCCTTGAGCTGAAACTCTGAGAGCGACGGCGCGATTTGCGAGATGGCCGCGAGATGACGCTGCTCTAAGCACCCGCTCAGCCAGTTGAAGCGTCGGAGTTCGGGACATGCTCCTGGAATGACCTTGACCGCCGTTGGCGCCTCTTCACCGGCATCGGAGGAAAATCCAGAGTAATCGTAGTCCACGGTATCCATCCAAACGGTCGCAGATCGCAGCTCCGGCCATCCTTGCAGCATCTCGAGGAATTCAGGGAGGTAGCAGAAGCAGCCACAGTCCCTGTCGCTGAGCGAGCTGTGACTGATGTCAAGGACCTGGAGCCTTTTCTTCGATTTTAACGCATCTACGAGGTCCTTGAGCTCGTAGCTGTTCCAGCCGTTCAGGCGGACCTCACAGAGGTTGTCGCACAGCTTGATGACTTTTGCGAGGCCCTTTGTCTCTCCTTCTTCCATGTAAAAAGACCCGAAGTCGATCGCCCGTACAATTTTTGCGAGGGCCGGAGATCCGGAAAGTGTGCGCAGAAGGGATTCGATGGTCTTCCTAACTGAACGTTCAGATGACCCAAGGTGGACGTGGGAGTACAAGACGTCGCGTGCGGCCTGCAGCCATTGCTTGTTGACAAGAGCAAGACATGCAAGTGACATGTTTGCAGCACAGTCAAATCTAGCACGACTGTATGTCATGTAGAAAATCAGAGTGAGGACTTCATGAGGAGCCGAAGCTGCTGAACTGAGCGACGCGACGCGTGCGCATGCATGATGAAGGCCTTTAAGCAAACATGACTTCGTTTCAGTCTAAGGACAGAGCGCACCTGGTGGGTTTGATAAAAACAGGCATACTAGACAAGTGAAACGCTCAGAGCGTTGATAATGTTGGCCCAAAAGCTGGGGACGATTCGTCGCAAAACGATACAACCATGGCCACGACGTGTCCACGTGACCGTGTTTTTTTACACGCGACTTCGCGATTCCTTCGTCTGGTTCCTCCAAAGTCACAGCAGGTCGACAATAAAAAGCAGGAAAATAGAAGCCACGGAATCTCTAGGAAGTTGTTGATACTATTTGTGGTGCTTTGATATGATTTAATGCCACAGAATCGGTGATGGAAAGGAGATAAGTACATGCCGGACAATACGTCGAAACTCCCCAAGGCATGACGCGTCATTGCTTCGCTTGATATTATACCGTCACCATTGGAAAGGATATCGATCGTCGCGTATAATTGACAAACCGGGAGTGACCGCCACAACAATCCACCCAACTATTCTATTGTCCGCCTCACGAGTCACCTCGTGGCGCCCCTCCTCGCTCTGCTATAATAAGCTGGTCAGGACATCAAGGATCCCCATTCCCTCTTCCACCAAAAACGCCTTAGAACCAGCCGGGTAACCTATCAACGTCCCTCCAGTCATGAGGTCGGCTCCTTCTGTTTCGAGCTTTACTATCCCCAGTCTCAAGAAGCAGAAGGCGGAAGAGGATGAGAAACGCGCCGCGCTACTGGTTAACCTTCGCAACCGTCGGGCCCTCCGCGTCCGTGATGCCCGTCGCGCCCTTCGCGAAAGATCCAGCGACTCCGCCGTGCAGACATCCTCAGGTCCTGTGCGTTCCATATCCATTCCAAAGTGATTCCGCACAACTCACCGTGCAATTTAGATATCCTGTCTTCGTATTGGAAGCCCTGCCGCGTACCACCAGGTGCAACCGCGATGGGTGGAAATCACCCGCCGACGAGACCTCAAGAGGATCCCCGCCTTGCAAGAGATTCAGTTCTATGCTGACTTCAGCATTGTACCTGGAGTCGCGCTCGCCGAGGCATTTCACGGATATGGGTTAGACGATCCTTCCACGCCGGGGATCGACGATCCGAATCAGGAATTCCTATTTGTGCTCCATGTGCGTCGCCTCGTGCTCGGTACAGCGAAATCCATCCTCATCCTATGATCTTCCAGTGGCCCGGACTCTTCGAGGACATCGCGAAGGTCTACAGCTTCCATTCGCGCGAGCTCAGGACCACGGGGAGGATTGCGCAGTGGGTGGCGTATGCGTACAGCTCCTTCTTCGCCCAGAAGGCCAGGGTCTCGCAGATTAACTTGGCCTGGGGAATCAACGGTCCGCTGTACCCGGATGGTGTCCGCTTCGACCAGCTGCGTCTGGTTAGACTATACACTCTAGACGGAAGGATTTGGCATACCGATATGATCGTTTCGATGGCGGAACGCAGTGCACTGAAGGTCGCGCGACCCATTGATTAGTTAGATAAGTTACATGGCACTTACTTATGTATATCATCTCTGTTGTATTCTGAAACGGAAAGGGCCTTCGTAGATCTGATTCCACTGTAACCAAAGTCCAGACGGGGACATATGCATAACATCAGCTTCACTCCAAAAAAGAATGAGCAAGGGGTAATTTGACACGTACCCACATCCCTCGCATGTCGCATTTCTGGCCTCGAGAGCAGGAAAGGCTGGATCTGCGATCATCATGCTCGGTCGTCGACGTCCGAGTCAAAGCTGGCCGCCAGCAGCTGGAGAGTACTGTGGCTGACCCAGAAGTGGGTCACGGCGGATTCCCGCTCACTTAATGTGTTCTCTACATAACCGATCGGCCTCGAAAATGTCATAGAGCACTAGTAAAATGAGCAGAGGTTAAAGATATGTAGTTTACAGATTTTATAAGCACGACGTACGAGTAGTACAAATATTTTGCGGCGAAGAGTGCTTCTTATATAGCTTCTCCAAAAAAAAAACAAAAAAAAAAAAGAGTGCTTCTGCCCCAGAAGTGGGTCAGCGTGGGAATGAAGCTATAAGCACTGTGTCCTCGTCCTCCCTGCGTGCCGATGACCCGAATAGAGCACTGTCTCCCACTCGCCACGCATTTATCTACGCTTCCACTCGATCTATTCCAATTTTCGCTCGATTATCATGAAGCCTCGATTGACCCGCATGCTGCTATCTAAATTCTAAGACTTGAAAGCAAACCAAATCCCAGTGACCAGCCAAAGAGTAAAACCAAGCTCTTTTGGGGCAACCTGGTTATAATGTCGATCTACCGTTACTTCCTATTTTATTCCTCTAATATCTGCTGCAGCCCTTATGAATTGTTTTGTGGCTTTATTATAAAGTACTTCTCAAGATATTCACGGCAGTCCTTGACAAGTCTTAGACCACATATTCAAAATTACTTCATCAAATATTCTAGGTTTTTATGGGTCTCTGCCCACAGTGATAGTTTTACGCTTTAGTCGGTACATTTCCCACGGTCGTGCACAGTACTCGTTACTCGTTACTCGTTACTTTGACATTAGTCTCATGTCAAACTTTTATGCCATGCTGTCCTAATAACATGCCTGGATAGTCAAAGTCAGATTGTTCATATCCTGTAAGAGCAGGAAAGCGTGAATGTTTTCAAGCCTCATTGAACAACTCTGCCAAATTTGGCAAGTCAGCCGGGTTGTCCTCAGACATTCCCACGGAAGGTACACAACTGTGAAAGGCTATAATAAGGCATCATACACTTGCATTGCAGAGATGGAACATCAGAGGGTGTGCTGAAACATGTATAAATGTATTATTTTCATCCCCAAGCTCGAGGAAAACGAGGCAACAAGAGGTTGAAGAGGTTGAAGAGGGAAGCCACGATGTTTGCCGACCCGGACCGCTGGCCTTTCCCGGTTTGCTTCCAGTGATCGTGCCTGACGCGGACTACTGTGTAACGCGTTCGACTTGCCCTGCTGCAACCTCGATTTTTAAATGAAAAATACTTTTACAGCCGTTTACAAATCCATAGGCCTTCCTCGGCAGAAGTTGATGCAGTCAAGTCGGACGTTCAAGATACAGGGGAGTTTGAACTAGCTCACACCCGGTGGCAACAGCAGCATGGCAGGAGGCAGGCGGCGCTGCGCCACAGAATCGTGAGCGATTTCCGACCTTCGCCGACTCAAAAACCTTATTCACGATGTTTACATTTTTTTTTTTCGGGAAGGCCTATCGATTTGTAAACGGCTGTAATTTTGGTACACTGTCCCGACGTTGTATATTTAACCTGAGCGGCGACCCAAATTTAGGTGGCGAGCCCCCTCAAAATGTGAATTCCGACAATTATTCCGCCTCAAAACCAGTCACATCAGCAAACGGCCCCTGGCACACTCTCTAGAGTTGCGGTCACTGCTGAACAGTGTTACCTCCACAGGCCGACGTATTTCTAGTGTTACTCGTGCTAGACTCGATCCAGACAGCGCGTCATGTCGTCTGAAGCATTAACCTCAATCCCGGCCGAGCTCATACAGGAGATCGCGCTACATTTACCATCCACATACGATGTCCTGGCCTTTCACCTCACAAACCATGCCGTAAGAAACGCGCTATACACCCCTGCTCTTCACAAGCGGCGGATTGCCCTCGCCGGATGGGACATCGAGCTATGGGATGCCGATCATGAGGGATCTCCCGCCACTGCCGACGAACAGCAGATGCGGTGGCTTCGAATTGACCACATGCATTTTGTTCTGCAAGAATTGATGATTGGACCACAGTTCTCGGAGCGCTTTGAAATTACGCGGGAGCCTCGCTTGTCCTTTTCTTATAAAGGCAAATTGCAAGATGACCCTGCGGGCGATCCAGAATTCCTCTCGTGGATGGTACGGGTCGCAGAAGTATTACCTCCAATTCTAGCGCATAATGGTGAGCCGTCACGATTCTGCACCGGCTGGGCTCCGTATTCATTGCTTGTTATTCGCAGTATCTCGTAACGTGCGGCGACTCGAAGTTCCCCCTCCATGGCAGGTCATAATACATGCTCTGGACATGTTTTTCGCGGATCCAAAGCATATGGAGCATCCTGGAATCACAATAGGGAGTCATACGGTTTCGTATGGGGAGATGCTAGAGCGCTTGAGCTTCAGTTTCTCGATGCTATTCAAACATGGTAGGCTGTCTTAAATATCCAAACAGTCATATGTTCTCACATCAAGTCCTAGCCGGCGCTGCATTCATTAATGAAGTTGTCCATGACTTCTTCCGTGAGGGCCAAGTCGAATTCTCCCTGTTCAATCCTTTTTTCCGTGGGGTAGCGTATCATGAACGTCAGGACGTCGTTTTCGCGTTCCGCCACGCGGATTCCGAGTACGTCGCAACACGCAATGCTACATGTTTCATGGTCCAGGCGATCATATACAGCATGCTCGTCGAACCGCAGCTTCNCCACGAGTCCTGGATCGTTCCGGCACCTTCTCTTCCTCCCTTGACCAGGGGAGCCGANTGGTCCTTTNTGACCTTTCAGCCGAGGCAGGGCTGTTCAAGACCATGGCTCCCTTCAGCATGCGACTTGCTGCGCACTCGTCTGATGCAAGGCGAGACCGCGTGGGTTGGCTACTACAGCCTTGTATCTGGNCGCCAACCTTGTGTTGACCCGTCCATGCGTATCCTCATGCGGGCGCTGCCTCCCGAAGAACGACAACACATTGTNGCAGTAACGGGCCCCGTCTGGTACAGTGACGGAGATGCAATAGAGTTCGTCGGGAGCGGACAAGACAACGTCAGTTCCTTCCGAATNATAGGCAGGGCCAATACGCAGTCGGGGATCGTGGACGCGATGAAGACCTACGAGACCCATTCTTGGACCTGGTCCGGAATCCTGACACCGTTTGGGCTCGTCGGGAAATGGGGCACGGGTCGTTTCTTTGGGTGGTGGTGGATCTGGCCAGAGGAATGGAGCAACCAAGCGTAGCTTGGGTGCAGAGTAGGGGCCTGTTGCTCCCTAGGTTCCCCTCTCGTTCTATGGTCAGTCATGTTTCTAATCTCATCTATTCAGTACATTTACTCTTGGCCTCAGACTTCTTCGCGCGTCACTGTATGCCTTGGTCACAATATAAGTATGTTGACTTTGCTCGTGGCAGTGTGCGAACTTGTACCGTTACCCGTTTCGGAATGTTGATCATCATCAAGTTGATGCGCGTGTCCATCACAAGGCTCTTTGCCCACCAAGATTCTTTCGTTGCGACTTCCTGCTTCTCAACGCTTTTTACACATCTCCGCGGACGCGCATCTATATAAAGGTCACGAGTCACTTTGCCCTCGTCCGACATCGGTATGTTCTCACTCTCCTCGCATGATACCCGAACCACATGATCCTTAAATAAAGCTTGTGATTGATCTATGTGCCCGTTCCCGCAGCGAGCGACTTTGCCGTGTCCAGGAAAAACCCCGAGATGCTCTTGGTTACCGTGTGTGAGCCGTCACGATGCCAGTGTCCTCATGCACTTGCCATGCATAAGGTTCTCCTTAGGGCGGCCTTACGAACCTATATAAACTGGTTACCGCTCGTACGAGACCATGAGGAGCCCTACATTTCCAGCCGTAGATCGACCCTCTAGGTGGATGCGATGATGTTCTTCCTGCGAGCCAGCACCATTTTCGCCATCCTGACTGCTCACGCAGCTGTTGCAGCTCCGACCAGCCGAGCCGCGATCCCCACCGTCGAGCTCGACAATGCCACCTTCGTAGGGCAGGCGTCAGGAAGCGTCAATAAGTTCCTGGGTATACCATTTGCTCAGCCGCCGTGAGTCTTCTGGGCAGCTTTCTTTTTACCCGATTTCCAACGTGTGGATAGGACCGGAGATCTTCGATTCCAGCTACCGAAGCCCAACGATCCGTACACCGGGACGCATACGGTCACGGCCTTCGGTCCTTCGTGCCCTCAGCAGGCTGTCACCTTGCCTATTCCACCGGGTTTGGCGCAGGACGCGATTGACTTCCTCGTCAATACTGTGTATGGTCTTGCCTTTCCCGATAGCGAGGATTGTACGTCCCCGAGATAGGCTGTAGAAGCGGACGCCTGCACTAATATGATGCTGAACGTACTAGGTCTAACCGTCAATGTCGTCGCGCCGTCGAATGTGGACCCCGGTACTAAGTTACCCGTCCTCGTGGTATGTTTCCTCTCAATTGGTTTTTCTGATTTTGTTCTCACTGAGTTTCCGCATAGTGGATCTTTGGAGGTGTGCTCCAACTTTTCTCCTTGCTGGACGCCTGTTGAAGACATTATGCAGGTGGCTTTGAGCTCGGTGGACCGTCAATGTACGTCCACCTTCAGTACGAGTCCCGATCTCAAAGAAGTACTCACCGGTGTGCCTAGTTATGATGGTGGAGGGATCGTTCAGAGGTCTATTGACCTCGACGAGCCAGTGGTATATGTCAGCCTGAACTATAGGTGCGCCGCCTTCATTAAGTACAGCCTGGCTGAACTCATTCATTGACTGTGTCTCAGAGTTTCTGGTAGGCGATCCCATTTCTGTTATCAAGCGCGTAACGAAAGATTCTCCCAGCACTCGGATTTTTAGCCAGTCAAGAGGTCAAGGAGGCTGGTGTCGGGAATCTTGGTTTGCAAGATCGTATGTTTCTTTCCTGTCCTCTTCCACCGCCTTCAGCTGATGCGCGTCTCGTGATAGAACGACAAGCTCTCCGATGGATTCAGAAGTACATCGGCGCCTTCGGTGGAGACCCAACAAAGGTCACCATGTAAGTATCGTATTGTGCACTCCATTCATATATTCCTTCATCAGATACCTTATAATTGTACAGCTGGGGAGAGAGCGCCGGAGCCATTAGTGCTGCTCTTCAGATGATCACGAACGGCGGCGACACGGAAGGCCTATTCCGCGCAGCCTTCATGGAGTCTGGTTCGCCGATCCCGGTTGGAGACATCTCGCATGGTCAACCTTATTACGACGATCTTGTCGAGCGGACTGGATGCTCCGGGTCTTCGGATACGCTGCAGTGCCTGAGAGAGGTCCCGTACAGCACGTTGAAGGACGCTATGAACAAGTCGCCGTCCATCTTTGCGTATCAGGTATTGACGAGCTGCCTAAATCCTGCTTCTAAAATTGACTGGCTGTACGCATCGTCTGCCCATAGTCACTTGCGCTTGCATGGGTACCTCGCACCGACGGCGTCTTCCTCAAGGATGGCCCACAAAGTCTGGTCCAACAGGGAAGCGTAGCGAACATTCCATTCATCACAGGTAGGTGGCTGTGAGCTTAGATGTCTGTCAGTACGCTCATGTGTATACAGGTGACTGCGACGATGAGGGCACTCTGTTCTCTCTCTCCAGCCTCAATGTGACGTATGTCTCTGCAGTAATTACTAACCTAGGAACATCCTAATCGACTATCCACTCCCTCAGAACCGACAAGGAAGCACACGACTTCATGTCAAATGTCTACTTCGCTCAAGCGTCCAGCGGCCAGATCGACCAGATCCTTGATACCTACCCCAGCGATCTCACCAAGGGGTCGCCATTTGATACTGGAGACTTAGATGCGTTGAGTCCCCAGTTCAAGCGGATCGCTGCAATTCAGGGCGATGCCGTATTCCAAGCGCCCCGCAGGTTCTTCTTGCAACAGCGTTCTGGAAAGCAAAATACTTGGTCTTTCTGTGAGTATCCCTGCCGCTTCCGCATTGCCTGTGCTTATGTGGTCTGTTTAGTGAGCAAGCGGTTGAAGGCTCTACCCTTCCTCGGCTCGGTATGACTCGCCGACTTCTCTCGTTATCTGCCATCTGACACAAGAGTTAATTCATAGGTGCACGCATCTGACATACTCAACGTCTACGGCGGAGGCGAAATGGCAGACTATCTGATTCGCTTCGCAACGAACCTGGATCCCAACGGCAACACTGGGATCAGCTGGCCGAAGTACACCACGCAGTCACCTAACCTCCTCACCTTCCTTGACGGCGTCACCCCTCTGGAGATAACACAGGACACGTATCGCATCGAGGGNTTCAATCTCCTCACGCAGACGACATTGGCGTACCCTCTGTGATTTCTGTCATCGCGGAGTTGTTTGATGGTACATGCGCCGTCCTTTGTGTTGTGTTCGAGAGACTGATTGGCTCTACTAGATATTAAGATGTGCCATGTTTGCAGTCTGTCACGAACCTGCCGTGAACAAAGCCTGCTCGCTCTTATTTAATCCAGTAGCAGATGTAAAGGCCTACCGCAAACTTGAAATTGTATAACATCTTGTTGTGTCGTCTCGCAGTGCTTCGAGCAAGTCGTGGCCGAAATGGCGTACAGGAAGACGCGTATCGTTGAAAAGTTAAGTCTGAGAGCAAGACGGGGCGGCCAGTGATACCTTTTATTCAATTCATTTGTTGCACGAGGTGAAGCGGACGATCGAAACCATTATAAGGGCTATATCCGTGCATGAGCTGGTGATACAGTGCAGTCTATAAGGAACCAAGGTTATAACAATAATGATCATGCTGGACCGTCATCGGCACCGTCGAGCGTCAGTTCATCATCGTCCTCTAAGTATGAATGAGGAACGATTCCTGCTGGGGTGATTCCGTCTGGCTCCATGAAGTCGGTGATGGTGAGCGGACGCAGTTCGAAAGCCTGTGATATTGCAGGTTAGCAATAACAACATGGCAACACGCAGATACTCACCTCCTCCTGGCTCTTTGCCAGAACGGAGACATCGCCGCCCGCTTTTCGGACAAACTCCCGCACGGGGAGCATGGCCGCGTTTCGACACAGTTCTTTCAGATCTGAGCCCGAGAGACCCTCCGAGTACTCAGCAAGGTTGCGCATTGGGAAATTTGGTTCAAGAGGCATGTCTTTCAGCATCTACATGCAAAACCGTCAACGGACCAAACCCACATGAGAAGATAAGGACTGACCAAATACAGGATCTTCTCGCGCTGGTTGACATCTGGTAGATGTACGGGGAATCGTTTCGGCATGCGTCGTAGGATGGCGGAGTCGATATCGCGTATCCTGTTCGTAGCGCCGAGGACCAGTATTCTGTCCGAAGCCGACAGCAGGCCGTCCCATAATCTGAACATGGCCGATCAGCACGACGCGCAATCATAATGTCTATGCTATATGGAGAACATACGTCATAAACTCGGCTTTCATCATGGCTGTAACTTCGTGGTCGCCCTTGCTTCGCTCGCGCAGGAACGAGTCGATCTCGTCAATAAAGATGATGCTTGGCTGGGTCTTGCGCGCCAGGCTGAAGAGGCCTGCGACGAGCTTGTTGGACTCGCCGAACCATTTGTTCGTCAACACGGATGCGGCGATGTTGATGAACGTGGCTTTGGACTCTTTGGCAAGAGCCTTGGCAAGCATGGTCTTCCCGCATCCTGGAGGTCCGTAGAGAAGGACGCCTTTAGGTGCGGTGAGCAGTCCTGAGTTCGAGGTGAAGAGCGAGGGGTAGACGAGGGGTAGGATGATAGACTCCTGGAGGGACGAGACAATGTGGTCGAGTCCGCCGATATCTGCACCATCCAGAAGGTCAAGACAACTGAACTCCTGACTGCGAAGATAATTACACGTACCGTCGAAGCTGACGTTGATGTCGTCGGGGTGGATAATTTCGGACGCAATCGTCTCTTCAGAACGATCAGCACGAGTCACCTTGACACAGTCTAGAGTGCTCACTCTCGTATTCATCCAACTGCAGATCCACATGCCCCATCTTCTTTAGCGCCTCCAATGGCTTCGCCTTCACCTCCTTCCGCTTCGTCGGACCCCACGAGTCGAGCATCCACTGTTCCAACGTCTCAGCCATAGATCATTCGTGAACGGGAGGTAGCTTACTGTCACCGTATACCACATCGCTGCCTTGAAAGATGCTCAGATTTCACGTGAAATATGAGCAGATATGTGTACGCACCTGGGAAGCTACGAAGATCGCCACTATTATATACCAAGCAATCAGCATCGAACTGACAAAACAGAATGACCATACACTACCATCGAGCAATATCTTCTTCGTCGTTGGAGATACCGCCATGGCAGACGGACTCTTGCTTCAAGTTCCGAGGCCGGCTTGCGATTGCTGTGATGCGACACGGTGAACACCACAAGACTTCGCGTTAACTCCCCTTACTCACCTGCTTGGAATCAAACAAATGTTCCAGATTCACAGCGGACGTTCACGAGCAGATGGTGATAGAACTGAGACAAAGGTTGCCTGCAACTATGTACGTCGTGGACGACGTCGGACGAGGGAGGAAGACGGAAGAGCGTGTAAATTAATGAGGTTAACCGCCAGATATGTAGTGATTACGTAATATATAAGGGCAAGTATTGTAGACGCCGTAATGTCCATGCAATATGAGATCTACAACTACGTACTGCCCAAAAATCAGGGGAACCGACACGATCATATATTAAAACAGCAGACGGCACAGCTCCGCACGAGAACAAAAAGGCGAGCGGGGAAGATGGGAATGTAAAAGACTAGGGATTACAGGGTATATGAATGCAGGGCGACATGATGCGTCGCCGTAGCAAGATATGGCCCGTAGTGTGGCCATGCTGCACTGATGCAGAGAGTCTTCAGAGAAGAGGTGTGCGGGTTCCCGAAAGCTCGATATGGGCTCTGTCCGCTGTAGTGGGGATCCAAGGCAGTCTATGCCGAGGAAGGGAAGACGACGTCGCCGGCGCGACGATCGGGATGAAGTGCGGGGGTGGGGACATCAGGCGTCCGGTGAGGCATAGCAACAGGATAAGGCCAGCTCCACCTATGGCTGCTGACATTATGCTGTACAGCAGGCGGGGAAGAGGGACGGCGGCGGCGGCACCGGGCGAGCAACCAGAAACTCGCGATGACGCCGAGGAAGAAGACTGATGCATGACAGAACCCTTCAATTCTGCCCTGACAGGTTCGAATGAAGAGAGAACGACTCACCGACGCCGATGCCAATGCCGACTTTGGTTTGAGCTGACATCGCACCACCACCGTCCTCTTCCGTCATCATATCAACATGGCCAGGAGGCATGGGATTGTGATGATGGAGGTGATAATAATGACGGAGAACAGGCTTCAAAAAGGAAGCGGGGGTGGGACTGCTGAGGAAATGGTGGCCACTGTTCTTCACCTTTATATACTGCATGTCCCGATGCCTATTCGGGCATGCCGGACGGCGAGATTCCGAATCGAGGCAGGCAGTCGATGGCGTTAATTCGGTAGGGAACAGTACCTACGAACTGGAAAGAGGAACAGTTGAACAGGACTTGGCCTTACTTACGTCTAGCAGACAGCGTGCACT
This sequence comes from Hericium alpestre, assembly GCA_004681135.1. Classification (NCBI taxonomy): domain Eukaryota; kingdom Fungi; phylum Basidiomycota; class Agaricomycetes; order Russulales; family Hericiaceae; genus Hericium; species Hericium alpestre. Next base: position 13,479 of record SFCI01000175.1, on the reverse strand, counting down.
GCTATTTCCGTCCAGGTCCTGAGACAAAGGCCCGGTACGCGAGGGCGGCAATAATGGATGTGGTGTGAAAAAAAATGAAGGGAGGAGAGGAGCTGAGGAGGCTTGATTCAGTCTTGAGGCTTGATAGATTATCTTGGACAATCACCTCGCACCCAGCGCTAAGGGCCNTTGTCCTGTACTTCGAAATCCTGGGCATATCATTCGTGTGGAACCATATTTGTCTGGAGACAGGCCGTGGCGCACCGTTCAGCTGTTTCCTGAGCGTCNCGAAAGACGGATTTGGGTCTCATGAAGGCGAGCGTGTAAGTTTGCCTTCGAATCAAGAGATAACTGCGCAGTTCATAAGTAAATGCTGGACTTACCTGTGATCCAGCGCTCAACGACACTTGCAGGACAATATTGCCTCGAGACTCCAAGAGAATGCAGGAGTCGTGCCCTGACATTGTGATTGCGAAGAANCGAACGTACGAACGACATCACCTCTCATGGTAATAATACCACTGCAGCCGACCGTCAGTACTTATTCCGCGCGTTAAGCGCCTACCGTCTTCCACATCCTAGGAGAGCTCTCCTCGGATTTCGGGAAGAATATATACACATTCCCGCCAACCTTTGGAGCTGTGATGTTCTTATGTCTGCAGAGTGCACGTACGTGCCTTCGTCCACAAAATAGGCGGAGGCCACATCGAATTCAGCGGCATANATCAGAAAGGCTGCGATCGATACAATCAGGTTGAAAGCGCCTGAAATGATGTTCGATCTGCCACATGCCTTCAGGGAGGACCCGTCGCATCAACGTTGCCGGACCAACGCTGGACTGCCGGACGTGCTGGATACCTTCAACGATCCTAGGGNNCTGAAAATAGCCTTTTCCACGTCAGCATAGGGCCAAGTGCATTAAGATTGCAGGCTATGCAAGGACTTCGCAAGCTTCGTGACGTGAACATGGCAAGGCGCACCGCATCATACTTCGACGTAGAATCGACGTGCCNTGGGGTCATGAGACAGACNGAAGTCCGTAACGTGGCAGGGAATCAGATGGCACGCCTCGCCTCGTGTAGCGAGCTCTTCCTNGCGCAGCAGCCGCACGGAAGCCGGACTCTACGTAGATATGATCCCGGAAGCACAGAACCCTATCCGAAACTGCCTCGCGGTCTTGGAGAATGGAAGTATCAGCGCAAGATGCGACAGAAGATGAGAGTAAGATCCCAAACAGACTCACGGAGACACTGCTAGAAGCATCCTCTTGTCGTATCTTGAATTCCTGGGCTTCTCAATTGCAGGGCATTGATGGCACNGTCGGGAAGACCTACGCGCATCGGCTTCATTGCGTCGAAACCCGCGGNGAAGATAAAAGGTTTTAACCGTGAGATCCTTCATGACCAGGCCCACTTAGGGCCAAGAGACTCGGGACTTGTGCAATGGCAGNAGATCAGAAAGTCTACTTACTATATCGTCATTTCTTGATCTAAGGTGCCTTCTCGTTGAATGNACAGAAAGAGCGGCAAACCTCCGATATTCTTGATCTGACTGGAGCCACGCAAACATGAACTTAAACAAGGCTGCGTGGTTGAAAGGTTGAAAGGTAGCGTGGTCGTGGCTGGAGCAACCTGAACTTGCACTGCGTTCCAGGGACGNGGCCATGTGGTTGAAAATTCGGGACTTCCCGGNANCNAGAAAGGCACANAATAANANNTTTCCTACAGACCACATCGCATTAATGGGGTAGTGGTAACCTGGGTCGTTGCCATCGACNCGCCGGGGGTTCGATTCCCTCTTAATGCATGGCCACTTGCAATCCCATTTTTTCTTCTTTTCTTATAAGTTACTTCCGCTCTGCCAGTCTCAGAGATATCAGGTCTCAAAGTCCACGAACTACATCGCTGCCAAATAGCCAGTGCCCATTGGTATTCGGACACTTGAGTACTGAACATTCGGGCGCTGAGCTTGCAAATTTCAATAGTCGAGCTGAGAATTGAATTTCTGGATACTCGAGTATTGCAAGGCAGAATACAAGGACGACGTAACGGCGAAATATGTAAAGGAGTCAAAATCTTCAAAACCGTTCAATGCGCCATCAGATCCGTANAGTGATTGAAGTACTCCACGCGAAATCAAAATNAANAGCGCAACAAGCTTNNAATATTCAAAGAGGGTGCAGGATCGAGATATTCGCCATAAAATCCAATGCGTCCTTCCGGTGGTCATCCGGCTTTATAACCATAGGGAAGAAGGTGCTGTCCTGGAACTCGAGCGATTGGGGCTTGGACAGATCATATTGAGGCCACCGAATTCCCAACCCGCGGTTGCCATTGGGGTCCAAGTTGTTGACGAAGCGGATGATATAGTCCCTCAGCTCTCCGGTTCCAAACGCGTTCAAGATGTCCGTCGCATGAGTCTGCACACGGTTGATCAACCTTTCGCAATTAGCGAGGAGCGAGTTCACGACTTACGGCGCCGATGAACGGGATGCTCTTTTCCCTTTTGCTGACTGAAGGAAGAGGGTCAGGTACTGCCGAGCCTATGCGCGATCGACACTTACGCCATGACCATGTTTTGACTTTGTCGGCCATATTCTTCAAGAAGAACCGACGCGGGCTATGGAAGACGATGTCGCCCTGGATTGCGGCCATGCGCTTGAATTGGGGTCCGAGCATGTTTCTGAAGCCAGTGTCGAACGGACTGCCTGCCGGCGCGAAGTCGGGGTAATGCCTGAGCATGAGATCGATTTGTGCGTCGCTCGCTTTGGGTAGCATGAACTGGCGCAGGTAGTCACGCATGTGGTTGTTATGCCTAAGGACAGGAAGAAGATCAGGGCAACTCAGGAAGATGAACGTTGCGACGTTATTTACGTGAGGTTGGTGCTCGAGATCGCAAAGAGCGTGCCCTCGTCATCGCAATTCCCTGTGTTGTAAGCGTTATCAAGCGTATTATCGAGACGCCGGAGTCAGCGTACCGGTCATGAAAGGTACTTTGGCAACTTCTCCCTTGAGCACGAGGTGCTGAGGCGGTTCCCTGAGGAATACACCATCAACGCGCGGAAGCCAAGCAAGCACCAGACCCTGAATGTGATTTAGGAACAACGCCTAACCCAGTGTAGTCGAATGTCGTGCTCACCTGGAAAGCGAAGAAGTTTGGAGACGTATCGATAGCTGCCTGCAGAAGCCTGAAGTCAATGCCGCGGAGGCATTGGAGGGTATCCCTGCTATTCTGACACCCGACCCGCTTGACGAGATCGTCGTAGTATACCTGCCCGTTCTCGACGCCAGCCACAGGGATTGGTCCACCCGACTGCATGATGGCGCCGCGGAAGAGGTTCTCGTGATTACCATTGTTCGTGATCATATGCAGAGATACAGAAATGGATCCGGCACTCTGACCCCAGCTAGAAATCGAATTCTATCAAGGGCAGAGATTTCAAGGGCGTTGCAGGCTTACATAGTCACTTTTGACGGGTCGCCACCGAAGTTAGAGACGTACTTTTGGACCCATTTCAGAGCAAGTCGTTCTATATGAACAGCTTTGTGAGGCACACTGAGTTGACTACTTTACATGTGGACTTACGATCTTGTAAACCAAGATTTCCGACGCCCGCTGCTCTAACTTCCTTTGAAGCGAGGAAACCAAGAGCTAGAGGAGATTCAGCCATGGGAAATCGGAAAACTGGAAGGAATTACCAGAGACTCTGGATAAAGAAACGGATGAATACGCAACTCACAGAGAAGGCAGTGGATCAAGCCACGTACCGATAGTTCATGCTAACGTAGATCATGGGCTGACCAAGTTGCATAGACCTCTCGACCATCTTTTCAGACGGATCTCCGTACCTTTATACAAGACGGGTTAAATGGCTGAGACATAGTGCAATCAACGAGACAGGATCTTACGTAGCGGTACCGCCGACCTGGAAGCCACCTTGTGCGCCATGTGAGCTACTTACTAGCATTCATTTTATATTTGGAAGAGTGATCTCACCTCCGAAAATCCACTAATGATCGGGGCCTATTAAACACAGGATGGAAACCATGGAAATGGACGACATACCACCACGACGGGTAGCTTGGAGAGGGGGGTAGCGTCCGCCGGCTTGACAACATTGATCGTCAAACCTGAAGTTGGTCACTATAAAATTGAGAGGACTGAAGGTTGACGAGAATGCTTACAGTCTTCACTGTCGGGGGTAAAGTGGTCGTACATAGAATCGACAACCTTGTCAAGCGCGTGCTTCAGCTCGTTGTCCAGCCAGCCGGGCATCGTCATGGCTTGTTGCGGGCAGGACGGCTTGAACGAGGTCGCGCTATAATATCCTTCGTAGACGGGATAGGGCTCCGGGAGCCTGAAACGCCTGTTCCCGATTCTGAAACTTCGTCAGCAAGGAGTGTAATTGATAAATCGAAAGAAACATACGGAGGGAGAGCATACGGGATGCTCATGAAAGATTGCGTGTTCCCCTTCTGGACGCCAGTAAAGACGCCTTTGTCCAGTTGCACGGTGGGCGCGGGGGGTTTCGAGACGCTGGTTAGAGGCTGCTGGTCTGGAGCGCCGCAAACAGCGAGAGAGCAGGCCAACACAGCCGTCAAGAGTTTCACTTTCTGCATGGCGGGTATGTGAAAGAGAGAGCTGTCGACGGGGCTCCTTACTGTGAATGGGTGTCGCCGCAAGGCTTTATATAAGTACGTTCGCCCCACCCTTGGGTTGACGATGGAAAGCGACGTGCAGCTGAGGTCAAATATTGAGTACGGCAGTGGATGAATGGAACGAACATGCCTGAGCCAAGGATCTGTAAAACCGGGCAGCACATTTACTTGATAGACAAGCCATGTACGGACATGAAAGCGAGCCGGCAATCCCAAACGATGAATTCGCCGCTTAGAATACCGCCCACGCGAGTGACAATGGTTACCGGTGCCAACGGAGAACGTTGGCTTCGTGAATATCCGCAAGTATGAACATTGAGCATGCCAACGTCACGCTTCTGGCAGCCAGCCATGGAAACAAATAGCCTAAATCCAGGAAATTACAAGCATTTTTGTTGCATCCGAGCCAGTCAGGACAAAGTGTCAGTGAAGTGAATGCGAGCTTGACGTGGACACTGGAATGCTGAGAAAGTTGTAAAGCTAAGTTGCAGTGCGTTCGCTCGATCGCTTCGGCCACGGGTCGGAAATGCGTTCTCCACGGTCTTCCATCCACTCGTTGCTTGTCATCCTGGTCGGACCGACAACGTTAAACATTTTCTTGGTGAAGGCCGTAGATATGCGGGTGTGAACAAAGCCTGAGCTAATAATGCGTTGACTTAGCGCTAGTAATGCTTTGACTTAGCGTATCGACAACGGTCTATCAAAGCCCTGTCTCAGCCCGTCCATCAGTAAAACTGACGCTCCACCGGGGCTTTTCAAGATAAAATTATGATTGTTTAACGCACACCACGCGTGTGACTGTACGCAAAGTTTCTCCAGCCCAGACTAGCCATATATCACGCACCTATGTACACGGTATTTCCAGGACTCATACATTAGTGACATGTTCGGAATCGACTGCACATCCCGCCTTCCTTCGTGGGCGGATCTCCAATCCTAATTAAAGGTGGATCCCGAACCCCAAGTCGATACCAAAGTCGATAGGCAAGAGCGATGACGAGAACTTGTACTGCGGGCATGCCACCGCCGGGAATTTTGTCGGTTCTGCGTGGCAGGATCCGCCGGTCAGCATTGTACACACTAGTTTCTCGATGACAAAACGACCAACTCACTTTTCTGTCCCGTAATCTCTGCGGCGTGCTCAATGAGGGTCTTTCCCGCGGAGATATATGGCATGGTATCGTTCTCGCGCAGGTAGTAAAACGACTCGCCATCGTCGTGTTCAACGTATTGGCAACAGTTGTCGTCGTGGCCGAAGAGCGACCAGAACGCGTCGCCAGCACCAGATGATTTGGTGATTACGGACAGGAATTCATCAAGCGGATCGCTTTGGGCATTCTGAGAACGTGCATTAGTGATAATCACCGGGAGGCGAGCGGTCGCAGTCACTCACATTTCCGGTCCAGTCCAACTCGCCAGCGAAGTAATTCCTCCCCGCCTTGTTGACGAGGTCCATGCCTGTTGTGAGCTTCGTAATGTTCGGAGGGTCTGTAGAGGCTCAGCGATAGCCGTATGCGTCGCGCACTAGGCTTACAGAAGTGATCGCCGCTAGTCAGATAGAATGAATGACTAAGTGTACTTAATCCTGGAGATGTACGATTGACTTACAAGATGTCAACCTCCCTGGTCTCGAGCTGACCGCTATCTGGGAAGATTCCGTCTGAAAGAAATCAGAGGTCCTGCCAGGCCTCGACGACTTCATCACTCACATGAGCCGTCCACTGTACTGCAGTTCAGCTATCAAGATTAATACGTACGGGTGAATTGCACTTACTAAACAACTGCCTCGGAGCAAGGCTCTTCACGAGCTGCCCAATCTCCTTCGTCCACGCCGGAGGTGCAGGCCCATCGCCAAAGAGCACGGCGGCCAGCTCATTCCCCGATTCCCAGCCTATCAACAACTTCATTTAACGTGACACCACGCACGCAATTTCCGAACCTTTGACTAACCAAGAATTGTAGGGTCATCTTTCAGCGCGATTCCGGTGTAGTGGTTGACATGCTATGGAGACGGGGTGAGCCGACGTCAGGTAATGAATCTGGCAGTCGTACATACATTGAGGTGCTGTGTGATGTAGCGCTTGAAGCTGTTTACGACCTTCGTGTCGTTGTAGAAGAATGCACCGACGTCAGGCGGAATTATGTTCGATCCTGTACCTGTGAAGTTGTGGCCTGCCCATCCTATGAATTGGTATTTCCCGCCATGGTAGTAGTTATACTGCAGTCACGTTCAACAGGGTACTGATTGTGCAAAATGAGACGACTGACGTTGTCAACAAGCGGAATGAGAAGCTAGAATGAAGCGTCATGCATGAATGAACTTGATATCAATATCGAGGCGGGACTCACTTTGATACCATAAAGACGTGCAGCAAGGATGGCAAAATCGATGGACTCGTATGCGTCGTCGTTGAACACATCCAAAGATGGCTCGACACTCAGGGGATTGCCCACCGAGATGCCCAGTGTATGTCCGCGCACTGTCGTACCGTGCATCACCTGAATGGAGGATTCACAATCAATAAGGGTGAAAAGGCAAATGTACAACATACCGAGACATCAGCGAATGCCTCCAGTACTCGCGTCTTGCTTGGGTAAGCTGGGTCGGGACTATAGAATGGTGAGCGAACACTTTTATAGAACACCTATCGTCAACGTACATCACATTCTCATCCAGTCCCAGCCAGTAGATGTTGGTCCCCACCATGCGGAAGTCTTTACCCAACAACTTCAGCTTCGTACCTTGCCTACGTAGCAAACATAAGTCGAAGCACTGAACCCTCGAATGCTGCAGCTTCTCTTACCTGGTCACGAACGAATTTCGACTCAGGAGCGCTTGTGCTGTTGGAGTATCTGGCCCAGGGAAGACGCCGCCATCCGTGATATTGACGGGGCAGTCCGCGGCACGAACGTCCAAAGGCGTGACAAGGCTCCTGATCTGAGCATCCGAAAGCCCACTGCGTTCAGAAATCTCCATAGGGATCTTGACGATGCCCGCAGCAGCAACGGCGGCCAGGACAATGGGGACCAGTGTCCGCGAGAACATCTTCGAAGCTGGAGGACGGGTCGAAGGAAACGAACCGGCTGATGCATCTGCCCTATAAGCCTCTTCTACTTATACCATCATGGCATTTCTGGCAGTGTGCTGTTGACCAGAGAAGCGACGGGTGCCAGCGGGTGCCAACGTATAACCAGTCCCATGATCAGCGGAGAAAATCCGGCAAGTACAACGGATAGGGTTGTAGGCCGGCGCACTCACATGACGCCCGAAAAAGGTGCGGAGTGACTTTATGAGCAAAGAATACGAGTCTCTGTATGGCGATGGGGAAGAGCGGGAGCTGCTGAAGGACAGAAGAGGACGCATGACCAGATCTGCGGGTAAGCGGACTGTAAGCGGCAGCGGGTTGACTTGCGTGCAAATGATGAGGTTTTCGCAGGGTCCTGGAAAGGACCGTGTATACATGTAGTATATGATTACTGGCGGATGCACATGGCAAGGTGATTTCAGAGAATAGGCAAGGTCGTTGAGAGATAGAAGTCGGCTGGTGGATCAGAATGCCGAGTCCACCCCGTATGTACTGTAAGTCAACCTCGCGAGATCGCGACGACCTTTGCTGAAGCGGTATTGGTACGCTAAGTCAAAGGCGGCGACAGGAAGTGACAGGAGGCGACTCAAAGCAAAAAAAAATCCCAAAACCACTATTCCGGTGGTAGGCGATCGTGATGGTTCGAGTGTGAGCTTGTGGGCGCCTCTCGGACCTCCCCTTCTCACCATCTCATCATGCTCCTGCCACTCCCACCCACCCTCTCCCTGCTCGTCCTCGCATCCTTGCCTTTCGTTCATCTCACGACCGCTGTTCAAGCTGCAGCACCAGCACGCGCCCCTCATCTTCTCCGCAACCGCCGACTTCCGGCACGACTCAATCCCCACCGCGCGCGCGCGCTGGTCGCGCAAGGCTCGGCGCTCAACATCCAGTTCGATGCGACAGAAGACAAGGGACGCTTCACGGATGATGGGCTTTCGCAATACGACCTGCTAGTGTTTCTAATGAACACAGGAGAAGGTGCGTGAAATTCTCGCGGCGCGACAGGCGCGATGCTGATTCGGGTCAAGTGTTGGATGATACGGGCAAGGCGGCGTTGCAGAAGTATCTGGATCTCGGAGGCAACTTCGTCGGACTGCATTCGGCGTCGGATTGTCTGCGCAACACGACATTCTACGGACGGGAAGTCGGTGAGTGCTTCTCGTGTTCGTGGCCGGATGGGTTGCTCATTTCTGGTTCAGGCGCGTTCTTCGATTATCATCCAGCCTTGCAGAACGCGGTGGGTCTCCTGCTGTTTTTATTACGTTCGAGGACTCATGGTGGATTGGCAGACGGTCGACGTCGTGGACGTGTCGCATCCAAGTACGAGCATGCTGCCTGCCCAATGGCACGTGCAGGACGAAATGTACGCCCTCAGTCCGCTCTAGAATCTGTCGTGCCCAACACTCCGCTAGGTATAACTTCAAATCAGACCCACGCGCCGTCGGCGCCATCGTCCTCCTCTCTGCGAATGAGTCGTCCTACACCGGTGCGCTTTCTTTTCCGCCGCACGTCGCGTCCTGGACGCGCCCTTTCTGATCACTGCGTCGCAGATCCTGGTCCCCGGAACTTCGACCAGGGAACCCCGCACCCGACGGGTTAGTCTTCGCCCTTCACTGTTTAACGGTGTGCGACATCCTGAGCTTGAATTTCGACGCGGATTCGCCTTGCAGCGTGGTACCAGGAGCACGGCGCGGGCGTAGACAGCAACGGAACTGCGGGACGCAGCTTCTACACGTCGCTGGGACACTTGAATGAGACGTGGCACGTAAGCGGCTGCTACTACAACTCAGGAATATGTGCTCAAAAGTGTGTGCAGGACGACCTGTTCCTTGCGCACGTAACAGGCGGGATTAGTTGGACGCTGCAGGCTAATACGACACGCGCGTTCAACGCGAGCGCAGCCGTGGGCAATCCGGATGGATCGTCTGCTTCCGCGTCGGGCTCGAGTGGGACGAGTACCGGGTCCTCAGCGACGCCTAGTTCTTCGTACGTCTCCAGTGAACTTGTCTCCCTCCAAGTCTTGACGAGCGTTGAGCAGGCCCTCTGCATCCGGTGCGTCGCGGATGTCGGCCTCTGCTATGACGTTAGCTTTTCTTGGGCTCGCTGGTCTGGTTGCAGCGAGCGTCTGAGGTCTCGGAGTGACATTCTTTCGTGGACCTCATGGACTTCAAGTGGACTTCTTTCGGACACGATCTATAGCATTTACAGGGATACCTACTTATATCCAAGGGAACTCACATCACAGATTTTGGATCGTCCTATATAATATACTATCAAACTACCATGTGCACCCCCTGCCGCCCTTTGCCCTCATCATAATCACTTGAAACAGGCTGAGGTACGTGAGCCGGAACTCATAGCTGACTTACCTGCTTTTCGCAATCGCATGACTACATAATTCAAGTCCACAACAACGCACAAGCATCCATTGATTGACAAACGTCCAGCAATTAGGGTATGTGTATCTCCAATTCCAAAGCACCCCCACCCTACGCAGTCAGATCACACACCCCCGGCCTCAACGCACACCACTCCGGCTGCAGCGCAATGGCCTTGACCCCGCGCTGCACGAAGCGGTACGCGGTGTCGTGCAGGCGCGGCAGCGCCGTGCTCACGTTCCCGCCAGGTCCGCTCCAGAAGAGCTCCGCGCTGGACGCGCGCGCGGCCAGACGATCGAGTCGAGGTTCGAGGGCCCGGACTGCTCGGACCAGAGCAGGTGCTGCCCGCCGAGGACGAGCTGCGCCTCTGCGGCGGTGAGGTTCGCTGTGGGGTCGAAGGAGTAGGATTTTTGCCACGTCTTGAAGGGGTCGCACCAGCTGTTGCTGTTGGCGTGCCGGGCGCGTTAGACGGGAAAGGAAGGAAAGGAAGTGGGTGAGCTTACCCATTGACGTTGTCTCCGATCCAACCGCCGCCACCACAGTCCTGCATCTGTACGTGAGCATCAGTCAAATTCGAGGTCGCTGCGTACTGACCAGATAGAAGTAATCCGACGCCGAGTGCACGAAGTGATACCCCTTGGCCGCAACAGCAGCCGCGTTCGCAGACGAGATCCACACCCTGCCGACGCCCCGTCAATCATACCTCACGAAGTAACACGGAACGGCACGCACATGACGACGGTATCATTTGCGAGCGTCACATTGTAGTCAAGCACCATCTCTGCGTCGCCGCATAAGCGAAAACGAAAAGGTGGCCCCAAGCACAAGCCACGCACCCTCCCATACGACGGGCGTCTTGCCCTGACCGCGGACGGCCTTGTGCGTCTCAGCCTCCATGATGGGGTTGTACTGGTCCATGGCGGCACGCGTGCGACGATCCTGTGCATCATGCGGCGGTAGGCCTTGAAGCGGTCGCCGTACGGCGTGAGCACGAGCACGTTCTTCCACCCGACGAGGTCCGACGCCATCGTGAGGTGCGGCCGATCGGAGTAGATGGAGCTTTTCTTGTCGAGCATTTCGACCGCGGCCTGTGGCGAGTTTAGGATGAGCATCGGCTGGCCGAGCACCGTCACGGACGTGATGTCGCCTGCATGGACATACGCAGTGAGCGAAGGAGAAGACGTTGCGGGAGAGCCGGCGCACCATATTCCCTACCCCATTTCGAGAAGGTGTAATACTCGTGTTCCATCGGGAGGTCGAAGAGGTTCCCGACGAGCGGGTAGCCCTTCGGGCCCGGGAACTTGGGGCCAGTCCGCTGGAAGAACTTGACGAGGCGCCAGACGGCGAATGCAGCTGCTGCGATGACCGGAGCGCCAGCCAGAGGAATGTCGACAGCCATGGCAGTAGAGACTTTTCGTTTGCCTGCTTACCAAACCCAAGAGAGGATGAATGGCTAAGACACGAATGAGCAAGGAAGGAGCGCACTGCAGCCGGGGTGAGAAACGCACCTGCTTTGCGAAAGACCCGCTATAAATGCTTAGGCGTGTCCTGAAGCCTCCCGAACTGATTCCGGGATGCCTTTATGTATTTCCGGGTAAAAGGAAGGTTCAAGAGTTGTATGACGAGAGTTGTAATAAAGAGCTAATGCTTATACGGAATTCCTCCTGTTGGCGAATCAGGTAAGATCAAATCGAAGCAGAGCCTTAAAGATGCTCACCTTTACGACACCGTTCCTCGACTACCGACATCCGGACATGGAACGCCCTGAGGCCGAGAGGCAGTCCAGATAGTGCGTGGGTGCGTGAGTGCGCGCCAAGGGCCGTGGGATGGGTATAAAGTTTCAGCTTGGATCAGCATCGCGAACGAGACGGAACCTCTCTGACAGTACATTGGCCCACGCCCCGGCTCTGCCACATTCAACAGGGCCACGACGATATAGACAGAAGCCCAGAAAATGGTGAGGTTTTGATGGAGGAAGATTGTCGCGTGGACAGGTGATGATACGCTGCGTGTCCTGTTGGGGCCTGTTGGTCGTGATATACTAAACAGAGTAAGAGGGACTGACGCGCAGGGCCAAATGACCATGCTTTTGGACGCTGCAGTGCGGCCTCGAGGCATTTCTTGAAAATTTATTTGCAGGGCGTGTCGGCGATATCGAGTTGCATCTGTACACGAGCTGCAAGAATGCAAGAAGCCAGGGTCGATACACTCCACCTGGGCGCGACTGGGCTCCTGGATCGTGTTCCAATGAGTCAATCGTCGTAACAATTCGCGTGTTATAGAGTTGTTAGGCTTGATAAATTTATGGTGTCCCATAAAGTGAGGTGAAGTACCTGGGTCATCTCTGTGGCCGATGGATGTCGACATGGGTTGGAATATACCGAATTTGTTCGGCGATTAGCTATCGTGTGTTCCTTGTCTTCAGCTTCTGACCCTGCAGCGTCACCCTGAAGGCCATCAAAGGGGACCCAAGAGGATACCTTCTGTACCATAAGTACAACGAACGGGAAACCAGAATGTAGGCGGTGGTGCGACCTGCTTGCAGATGCGGCGGGCGCGGACCTGCCGCCGGGCGAGAGAAGAAAGAAAAGGGTGTCGTGATCGTATATGGGGAAAGAACACATCCAAATTCCAGAAGCTGGTCCTGTCAGTTTTGACGAACCCTGCATGCGGCGCCGGTGGGGTGTAATAAAGACGCTGCAGGTTTGCCACGCGATGCTGTCATGGCCGTCCCTGAGGTAATTTGTGGCACAATATCCGAGGCTCGCCTTTTGAAATGAGAAGATCCTAAGAGATGAGTGATACACTGGTAAGATGCAAGTACCGCGGAAGGTATGCATGTTCAATGCGATGGAGAAGAGCAGAAAAGATGCTGCGGAAAACACGCGACGCGTATCATGCACGTGACTTGAGAATCACATGCACGCGCTCTATTTGGGCGGGCCGGGGAAGGCTTGCGCACACCTCGCCGGTGCCCATCAGTGTGAGTACCCAGTATCGCCACTACAATTGTTCTCTTGTTCTCATTAATAGGCTGATAAAGCGCGAAGGACAGGGCGCACCGTATCCGATTATTCTTTGGGGCGGTGTGTACCTGTGTGTACGGCTTGGGGATATTCTTCTAGCGGACGCGCGTCTACCAGCCGTTCTGCTCGTGTCTTTCACCTTTACCGTCGTCCTAGGTTTCTGAGTCGCACAGGATGAGCTCTGGAGTCGAGATGCTGCAGACTGCAGCTGCGAAGCTGTCGCTTGTGGATGGAGTCGCCCTCTCGCAAGCTCTGGTCCGAAGCCTGCCTCGCGTGGCCAAGTATCTCGCGCTGTTCACTGTAGCGCTGAACTGGCGATCCTTACCGTTTGCATGGCATGGTGCGTATGCCT
>SFCI01000174.1:0-31881 GCA_004681135.1 Hericium alpestre | reverse complement strand
GGCTTTGCGTTCGTCAGCTTCGAAGAGCGCGGCAATGCGCAACGCGCGATGGAGAAGATGCACGGCCGCGGGTACGATAGTTTGATCTTGAACGTGCAGTGGTCGCGTGAGTGTGTTCTCTTTCTTATTCATGGGGAGAGTGCTGATTTGTGTTGCAGAGCCGAGGGAGCAGCGATAGATTCAGCTTTGTTGTACCATGTCGGATGTATTTTTGGTCGCGCAATCTATGTGTTGAGTGCATGTCTACGTGTTGGTCCCCGGGATCAACATTTCTCATTGTCGACATATCGCGAGACAAGTAATTATACCTAGACCTAGAAGCCTTCGGAGCTGTCAGAGTCGGCTTGACTACCAGCACTGCCTACGTCTTCGTCTTCACTTGCACCGCCATCGCTTTCCATGTCCTCATAAACGTCCCAGTTAGGCTCTGCCGGCACCCCATACTCTCCTTCATGATTGTCCCAAACAATATCTTGGACGACTTCGGCCAGGTCAGAAACTTGATTCTGCCCGATCGAGCAGGACAGGATGCTGAATCTTGCGAGCCTCCTATCTACGGCCTCGACGTCGCTCCCGCCACTTGGACCGATCGCATTCTGACAGTAATCTGCACGTTGTCGCAGCAAGATCATAAGTTCATTAATGAACTGCTTGTTGTCCTCGCCCGTGATGATCGAGAAGTTGAGGTTGGATATCGTGAGGGATCGCAGTTCCCTCAGAAATAGCTGGTCCAGCGTCTGAGGCGCTCCACTAGCGGTCGGGCTGCAGCCAACAGGGAGAACGAGAGCCTTGCAAAATTGAACTGCAATCCCGTGATTGACATCGACACGCTCAACTGCTCTGCATCTCCCGAACATGTTGATCCAGCTCTGAGCCGGCCAGCTACCCGACCAGCTACCATGGTATCCGTTGACGGATAGGACACGCAGGTCATCCAATGGGAGAACCTGGCACAGTGCTTCAAGCGGGCCTGTGGACTCCAATGATATAGGAAACTGGAGACTGATGTCGCATTCCGAATTGTAGAGGTGATAGGTAGGAACGGCCGCATCCACTGCATCACACGTCCGCCAGAGTTTGATGTCAATCGATCTATCCCCAAGGTTGCTGAAGAATGAAATCAGGAGCATTTGTAAAGGAGGTTCTTCCGCGCCATGGGAAAAGGCCTCGATGAAGGGGAGAAAATCATCGATAGGTGGCTGCAAGCCTTCGAGGCAATGCAGTTTAAGTTTGCAGGATGAAGGGATCTTGAAATGTGTGAGGATGTCGATACACACAGCCGATGTGCCACTCATGGACAGCTGTTTCAGGTGAGATAACACTGTAAGGTGTTCGCGTGCGGGACTTTCCTGAGACCGCTGCGGAAGGCAACGATGAAGATGTAGCGTCTCGAGGTTGGGCATCCTGGCGAGGGCGTCAAAGAAATCGTCATATTGCGGGACACTGGTATCGTTTTCCACAACATCGTTAACGGCGAACCTCCCAGGCGGGTAGTGATTGACCCGCAGGTTAGTCAGATTACTGAAGATGGGAGAAGACCATGGAAGCGAGATCCCGTCTAGATGGACCTGGCGGAGCATTGGGGTATGGCCAGAAAGCAAGTTCTCGGGTAGCACAACGTTCCCGCTATTTCCTGCGGCATTTGCGTGTAATTCCAGAGATGAAAGAATCGTAGCTGGTGACGTGAACAGCTGGGAGGCCTCCCTCAGAATATCATGTGACGTGGAAAAGTGAAAGATGGCGGGTATGAGACAGGTGGTCAGAGATAAGGTGAATGTCACCGGATTCGAGAGACGGAAATGAGAGTGAGAGTGGCCCCGACTTAGCGCGAGCGAGCAGTAGCGTTCGCCAGTGAACACCGAATCCAGAATAAATATTTCCCCACAGGCTAGGGTGCTGCAGCGCCGTGTCACGCCAGCGCTTGCAGACGTGCGTCAAATGGATCCAGCCAAGAGGCCCGGGGTGCGTTCGGCTGTTCCTTGATGGTGGCATCAGTGCGGCACTGAAGTGGAATATGCGGGCAAGGAGCTCGGGAGGAAGGCTTGACATGAGAGATAGTGCATTGCGGCACATGCGCAGGTGGCAGATTGCCAGGGTCATAGCATCGAGTTCTGCGTCAAGCGTCTGGCGAGCATGTTCAACGAACTCTGCAGAATCCAGAGGTGATACATTCTGGATATGAGCAACCCGAGATTGGACAAACTGAGACCAGAATTCATCCGCTCTAGAGCAGACATCAGTGAGACCAGGTATAAGAATGGACATCTATTACGAACTTCAGGCTGGTGGATTCGCATGTTTTCGACGTCGTCATAGCGGATCTGCAGTGTGCACGACTCTAAGGAACTTGGGCGCCTGGTACGAGGACTGAGAGTATGTTAGCTTCTGCATGCTACAGAGCCTCCGCAGACTCACAGCGACGTCAGTAATTGTTCGTACGCAGGTACTGCAATCCGTTTAACTGGGTCTTGAGGACTTTTGATCCTCGACGTCGATGCAGGTCGACGCTGCCGACGTTAACAAGCACTCGATGGCAGGTTACCGTACAACGTCAATAGTGACAAACAAACACTCAGGTCGATTCGTTCCTTCATCGCAGGCACGTCACTTTTAACGCCTCGTCGCCTTAAATTGACGAGAACCGGGCGAGTGGTAGTGCTCAAGAAACGCCAAAGATCAACACTTCAGTATGACAGGTTGCGCTGCGACTTCTAGAGCTACCCATTACGAACGGGTTTCATCCTTCCATAACGCGGATCTGTATCGTTTACATGGCAATGCCCAACGCGAGCTGGAAACCGCATTCGACTCTTTATCGGTGTCCCATGACCATGCGCGCTCTCCACCTTGCTGCGGAACACAGGTGAGAGTTGCTTTCTATCAGAACTCAGCTCACCGAATTCGATCTCGTAAGGTTGCAACGCGCGTCGAGTCAATGCGAGGATTGGTTACTGACAGAACTCGTCAGAGCACCCTTTATCGGAATACGTACACACTCATATCCTTGTGCTGCTCAGGCTTTCGTATTTTTGGAATTGATCTGGGCAAAAAAGCCGATCACTCGGCCACAGTCAGCATCCGTTCGAGCATTTTCATGATTCATAGAAGGGCTGGGTGCGTTAATTATGGTGCGTTTCATCTCTGATGCCATCTCGAGATGGTTGTTTGTTTTGTTCATGGTGCATCATCGGCCCTTGGCCGGAATCTGCAGCGCTGCGAAAAGTGCCTGTGAGAGGTATCATGTACAGCCAGGGCAAACCATCGACGGCCATATTCAACTTGACTGGGTGATGCCGGCGCTGGGCCTCATTTCTAGGTCTGATTCCGCAGATATCTAGTTCGCCGGTCTGAAATCAAGACACTTCATGCCTCCGTATACACAGAGCCGACTATCATCCAGCCCAGTGACTACGGGAATCGTACCATATTGGGAGACAAAACTCCTGCGAGAGTTATCTATCATCCTGGCACTGTCCGTCTACGATGATCATAGGCGATGGCTCACCATGGATGTGGTATTCATGCTTCCTCGGATGATCAGAATCATGACAGCATCATCGTCGCGTGAGGGCTGTGCAGAAACTCACCATAAAAGTCGACAGATCATCAAGCAATCATAGAACAGACATCATTGTGAGGGTCATTCGATTGACTATCTAAAGCCGTGAGCCCGCGGTAGGCCGTTGCGATGCTGGCTGTGGCTTCTGGCTTCTCGCGGGAAGCTGGGACTAAAAATCACTGTCTGCTTCGCTATATAATTCCCTGGGAAGTCGAGCCTACTGCAGACTCTGTGAACTTTCTTCAACGTCGTGTCTTCTTTATTATGTCTTCCGCTGCGGACTTCCCGCCATTTCCTCTAGACAGACCTACGCCGATCCCAGACAGCCTCTTCCGCCAAATTTATGGTACGTTCATCCTATGGGGACTCAGTGCTACACCAGTGTCACTGATACATTGACTGCTAGGCGGTGGATTAGTATGCTGCATGCTCATGCTCGTCCTCTACGGACTGTCGGTTTTGCAGGCAAGTTTCTATCTCGAGATGCAAGCGTCGTGGGATTGAACCCAGAGCGCAGACCTACCTCTACTATCTGAGTTACCCGAACGATCGCCGGGTAATCAAAATGCTGGTAAGTACTCGAGTGACCGGTGGTTGAATACAATGTTTTTGTCACTTAATCAGGTTGCAGTCTTATTGTTGGTATTACCGCTGGTGATATTCTGGTCCACTCTGACAACGTGCAAAACAGCTGCGTGTCAACGCTGCACGCGATCTTCTGTGAGCACCATCTCCCGCATCAAATAAGGCCATAGCTTTGAGCCTTCGAATGGACAGTATGCCACAATGTGTATTACTACGTGGTGCGTAGGTCGGAATCCTGGTTCAAGCTCTTTTCTCATGTGTTTCTCTATCTTTAGATCCTTACCTATCACGATCCCTTCTTGTTGATTCACGGAGAATGGTATGTACATCTCACCGCTATGCTGATTACCGGTCTCTGAGCAATTATTGCCCTGACTAGGTCGCTTTTTGTACGTGCCTCACGGTTGACCGTACACGCCCTAATTGAAGGCTGTTTTTTTTTACAGATGGCAAATGCTGCTGGGGTGAGTTTAGTTCACAAGATGTGTTTCAATGAGAATGTCATATTTTGATAGGTTCTTGTCTGTTTTCTCGTCCAGCTGTAAGCATCGACATGGTGTCCATTCTTCAGAGTCATTTTCCATCTGCTGAATCATGATCACTTACAGGTTTTACACGAGAATGATCTACCACCGTCAGTACGCCTGTGCATTTGCAGCCGCCCTAATTCTGATGCTCTTCGTCCGAACACAGTAACGAAAGACAAGTGGCGCTGGTTATTGACGATCGTACTTGTATGTCGCGTGCATCCTGGAGTCAAATCGTATTAATTGATTTAATGGCAATGTAGGTGCTGCTGACCTTGATGCAAGTCGGTGAGGGCGTGTCCGCTAATGGTGATTAAAACCTGATGTAGATGAACTACGATCTAGCTTTTGGAATTGGTACGTGACTAGATAAATTTTTTGACTCCTGTTCACCAAGTTTATTGCCCCCAGCAACGGTTGTCGGAGAGTGCGTCTTAGCTATCAATTCATCCAATTCTTCGCTTAGCGCACAGAATAGATTTCGAGAACGAGATATCTCAAAGCTCGCCAACATCGCCGTAGGTTTTCATCAATCTTCTCCCAATTCTCGAACGAACTTGTCTGCCAGGTCAGTTCCATGGTGCCGACGTGTGCTGCACGGGTTGCATCAGATTCTGTGACAGCGCTGTCTCTTTGCATTCTGTTGCATGGCACGCAATCAGGAATTGGCGGGTAGGTTCAGACATATTTGTAGTATGGTCCTGCACCGTCTGATTGTTTCGAGCAGATCAGGGAAAATGGTTCATACGTTGATCATCTACGCTGTTGATAGGTTTCTCCTGACAACGTGCGTACTATGGCTGTATCTGTTGGGTACTATTTCTGAGACTGCGTAGGGTGATCGTCCTCGTTCAAATGATAGCGGTGCGCTTCCTCTCCTCCCGTAAGGAGATGCGGAGACCCTGACTGCAGAACTCAACAGCTCATCTGCTCACCTGGTAGCATTTGGGCGATGGTGATAGACTTTGTCAGCGTCCATCGTTAAGTCTGCTTCAGCTTGTAAAAGGATTGCACGCTCATTGTTCTTGACAGTCTACGTCAATAGCTGTTTGGCGACGCTCAATTCGCGGAATCACCTGCGCGACATCAGCCGAAGCGACGCGGAAGGTGCCGCAGGATTCATAACCACGGGCGACGGCAACCGGTTTGAGCCCTTCCATCAGCGAGTCAGAGGCAGGAGATCTTCAATCAATGTCAACCCGGACATTATGAGGATGTCGGATGTCGTGAGGATTGACGTCGACGTATCTATCAAAGACGAGAGACCTATGTACGGTGTTGCGGTATGGTGCCGTTTTGTTGTCAATATATTGCCAGCTCACGTCGACGTTATACCGCTTTAGACATCAGTTGTCTAAACTGCGTACAAAGCCTGCTTAGAATTCATATTTATCCGGAAGCTCAATCCTTGTACTTTATTTTTGCGTACTACCCCCTCCATATCGGGTCCGTCGAATCCCTCAAGTACAGTCATCTTCATGTCTTTAGCTTGCTGTCTAATCTCTCGCTGGGTCTCACATCCCATCGCAACTGTCCTCGCGGCATGCGAACAGGGAACGGTCTGCATGTAGCACTTCTGGTGGCTGGAACGCGTATGCCCTTACCGGCAGACATGCGGTGCACGGGGATTGGAATAGCTGGACGCAGCGGGGATGCAAAACATAGGTAGTCAGGATCGGAAGAGACACGGACAATACTTCCTGCTCATCACTATATATGACACATCGCTTTCAAGATTGCCACGCAAGACGTGAATTCTGGTATTTCAAGGCCGCGAAGAAGCTTCACTGACCCAGCGGGATCTTCTCTTTGAAAACCAGATCGTCGATGGTCCCTTCGACAGTCTCCTTCCAATCCTTATACTCTTTCAGTCCAAGGATCCTCTCCGCATTACTGAGATCCAGCTTAACATACTCCTTCGGATCCTCGGGCGCCGCCGACAGATCCGGGAGCCGCGCCTTCAGCTCAGGGCGCACAGCAGCAATGTGGCGGATGGCATCGCTGAAAAAGAACTCGCCGCCGCCGACAATGATGCGTTTCGGCTTTGGCGACGGCGGGGCCTTGAGTGCGAGGACGTGCGCTTTGGCGGCGTCAGCGACGTGGATATAGAGCGGGAACGCCCAGCCGTGGCCAGCAAAGGGCCGGCCTTCGGGGCCGGCGATGAGGCTGTAGAGCAGGGCGTTTGAACCTTGCTGAAGGGAGGCGGCATCGAGGACGGCGTGAGGGCTGTAGGGCCCGTACAGCAAAGGAGGCAGGACTACGTGAGATACATTGGTCAGTCAATGCAGATTCATACTGTGTGCAAAGACTTACTGGTAGTAATGTCGACGTCGGGGTGTTCTTTAGCAAATTTCCATATCTCCTTTTCTGCCAAAGCCTTCGATGTTGCGTATACGAAAGGAGAAGATGCGTCCGGAGACAGGGCTTCCTCTCGGGTGGCTTCATTCCAGGCTGCAAGGATATTTGCTGGGTGACGAGCAGAGAAATCCGTACCAGACTTACAGTTTTCGTCGCAGGCAATATCCTTGAATGCGAGCTCAGGAGTATAAAGCGTTGCCGTGCTAGCCGTAATAACAAATTTCTTGACGTTGTGGCTCAAAGCAGTCTCAAGGATTCTGCGTGATCCATCAACGGCGCTCTGAAAAGATACAGGTAAACACGGCAACTGAATGTTGAGTGATGAAGGTACCCACGCGCAAAGTATCTTCAGGACTGGCACGGAACGGCATGGGCGATGCCACGTGCACCAGAGCATTGACATCTACAACACAACTTTTGCATGAGACTTGCTAACACGAGCTCATAGATCTTACCTCGTAGAGCAGGCGTCAAGTCAGAGATAGCGACGTCGTCAACAACGGCCACTTCAAACTTTTCTCCGTAACTGGCATAATCGGCGCGCACGCGGTCAGCCTTCAAGGAGCGGGCGGTTCTGGAAAGAAGGATAAGCACGTCCTACACCAAATGACGTGAATAGAAGCCCACCCTCGAACTTTGTAACCAGTATCCAGAAGCTGGTCAATAACATGCGCGCCCAAGAAGCTCGAAGCGGCGGTGACCCGTGGACATGCAGCAAGTCAGATCGACAGCTAGGAGTTAGTGTGGGGCGGGGTGGACTCACGAGAACAAATGACATGCTGATTCTGAAGAGTGCGACTGAAGGAGGAGAAAAGATGCCTCTCGTCTGTCTATCGGAGTTGCCCTTTTATCTCTGGGCAAGAAAGAGAAGTACGTGACGACGTATGAGCGGCCATAACTTCCGGCATTGCTGATGAAGCTTGAAGGCCTGCGTGTACGATCCTCAAAACGGACAGACCGGTGCCGGTGACCGTAAGGTTGCCGCTGCCTTTGTTCCCGACCTGCAGATGATGATAGCTTTTGACGCCACGTCGAATGTCATCCTAGACATTATCATTAGCTCCAAGTCTGATGCTATCGTCCAAAAGGTACCTTCAATTGCCTTGGTCTTGTCCAAACCATACCGGACACCCCATTCGATTACGCAAGCGAATGCTTATAAACATATGAGGGATGATCAGGAGAATGAATGCGTGCTCCAATGCATAACTAATGGGGAGATGGGGTCAAAACGTGACTGCAAAGCGTATCTCACCTAGAAGAATCACTACGGCCTATCTAGACTGTACGAAGGTCAGCGCATACAAGAAAGAGCATACAACAACCGTTGCATCCAATGACAGGCGAATCACAACGACGTTGAAGATCCACACGATAAGCTTCGAGTCATGACAAGCTTTCGGTCATCCGCCGCCCGTTGGACAAAACTGTCCTTTATCTTGGAAGACGTACAGTTCTGACATAAAGAGCCGATATCAGCTCCAGTATGCTGTATGCAGCCGTAGATTTTGCTATCTCTAGTTCACGGCCCTGTCGATACACGTACGTTAGCAATCCTGATCATGAAAGGTATCAGACGCATGGACATACCAGCACCATCGCCAAGGTATTCGTAACACGGCGATTCGGGTAAGACTTGCATAGCGGTATACCTACGCACAATTGCATACACTTCTTGTCAAGGGATCCTATGCATTTCTACTCACCCAGGCGTTGCCGAAGAATGAGTGAGGACCAGGCTCGGGCTCGGGTCGGTCACTGAGGATGATTCCGGCAACTCGCAACTCCGCCATAAGTATTCCGGTGACTCTGCACGTACCTGTAGATTATTGACCTTGAATCAGCTTCTCCGATTGTCTAGTAGAGAGTCATTTGGATACGACGGCCCGCAAGGCTCGGGAAAAGGGGTACGTAGATGCGTGCATTCGGAGTTGATTCGGAGGACAGAGTCGAGTCGGACTCGGCCGTAAAGTCTGACTTTTACGGGCGCCCAAGTTGGTCCAATCGGCCCGGCTATCGGCCGGCGGCTGTCGGGATGTTCACAATTCGCTCATGAAGGATTTCATGTCTCGTTTATCATATTATATATTGTACAAGTCTTGAATGCAAATTCAGTAGGAGAACGATGCTCCAGAAGTAAAGCAGTCATGGGCTCTGCAATTCAATGAATTACGCACCATGAAACTGGAACGATAATGTAAGTCAAGAACGATACAGATATAAAAGGGAACAATATCAATGACTGACAGTACGACAGCAGATAAGTATAGTAGAGCAAGGTGTTATAGCGAAACGAGAATGACAGAGTGAAAACATGTGTACAAAACGCAGTCCAGTACGAAGCAGATCACTACTGCACAAACCTCCATACCTTCTTCCGCTTCAGTGCCTTAAGATCCCTGAGCTCTGCGATGGAGAGCCAATCATCCTGGACCATGACCCGCATCGTCACGCCGCTCGCCATTCGCAGCTCAAGCAGGATCGCAAGCACCTCGAAGAAGAGAAAGCGCGACGATGTGGGAACGGACCATTGGCTCGGGGCCCACCGCTTGGCAAACCTCAGCTCGCGCAGGTGTGGACACAGAAACGGCATGCTCTGCGGCGCGCGTACTTGTAAAGGGTCGCTTGAATCCTCAGACGCCTCGGCTGGCGCGAGCGCGACAAGATCGCGCGCGAATTGTGGCCACTGGGAATCGAACAGGCTGATTGTGGTCACGCCGCCGAACAAGGGGAGAACCGGTGCCCAGTCGAACTGTCGCATCATCGATAACAGCGACAGAGAGGTCACGGAATGCAGATTGAAGAGGCGAAGAAGTTGGATCAGGCCGTCTGAGGCATCGTGCATGCGCGTCGGTACGCATATCTTCAAGCTGAGGCTTCCAGGAGGTGGAATCTTGAAGTTATACTGTGCATGCGAAGGCCAGGTGCGGATCATTATTGACAGCATGGTGTGTTCTATGGTGAAGCTCTGCAGCGAGTTGGGGTCCGTGCGGCCGTGTGGAAATGCGGAAAGGGAAGTGAGGGCACCGAGGTCCTCGATAGGATCATCGCAATTGCAGTCCAATCTCACGGCCGCATCCGGGGGAAAGGAAACGTGCTGCATGAACAGAACGCATTGAAGTAAACTGTTTCCAAAAAATGTGAGGGATTGCAACTTGCGGAGCTCTACGATATCCGTGGGCTGTCCGCCGCTATCGAAGCCTTTCGTCCAATAACCAAGATGGAGCGACGTGAGTGAAGGCACTCGTTTGAGCAGGTTGATGGTCTCCTTGAGAGAGTAAGGTCCTGGGTGTGAGAATGGGTAGCTGTGCAGAGACAGGGAGGATAGGTGGGCTGTGAATAAGGATGACGATGGCTGGATGCAGATGCCTGAAAGCTTTAATGATCGGAGGTGANTGGCACCCGAAAAAAGTGCTTCTAAACCTCTACCCATTTGTTCCATCCCTGGACTGTCAGGGGCTGTCAGGGATAGGTCCTCTAGGAGTGGCGTGGCAACAGATGTCTGCACGTCGCTAAGTAAGTGCACCACTATTGGTCCCTGCAGACATATCATTTTCGCCCGATAGACGTTGTCGGATACAAGCCAGGAGATCTTGACTTCTTCTGACGTAGGTTCTGGCGGAATTTCTCGAAACATGAGATAGAGTACGTCAATCGCAGCGCCACGAGACCGCTCAAACATGACCTTCGCCTGTCGGTAGTTGATGACTCGAATATGACACCAAAGGGTGGGAGAGTTCAGGATGACCTCGCGCCAAGCACGGCAGACGAGGGATATCCGAACCCATTGATCGAATGCGAACCGGTAGTCGCCATATAGTTCCACGTCACGGACAAACTCGAGAATCAGCACAAAGAGTTCATTGGGGAGGCAGGATATCGGAAACCATTGATCAAGTGATTGCAAGGATTTCTAGACATGGATTAATGAAAGAATTTTGCCAAAAGCGAGAAACGTGTGTACTTTGGTTCGTATTCCTGTCGCAGGTTTTCGGAGCAGGGTTTGCAAGGACGATGCACGTCGCAGGACTGAGATGTGTCAGACAGCCAACTCTCAGACCCTCGTCTATGCTGATAGGACGCACCAGAAATCCGAGACAGCGGTTTCATATCCAAAGCAAAACCAGCACAATTTTGAAGGAGAGTGAACACGAGTTCTTGATAATTGGAAGTCGTCGTGACCTACGTTGACGCCTGGCAAGGTTTGAAAGCTTGTGGCGACTCTATATGTCCCGCGTAGAAAGTGATCTCCAAGATCTCCGCGCCGCGAGTCCAAATTATACAGGTTCGAAGGCGAAATAGGACACGTAGCGAACCGCTGGTGGACTTGAATGCGATGGAAGTAGGCTAGTAGTAGGCGCTGTGAAGCTAGCGCTCTGAAGTGACGGCGCCTAGATTGAGGAAGTCTAAAGCAGGCACCGGTCTCTGCACGTACCTATATAGTTTTGAAGTCTGTAGCACATAGCATCCGCTCAGATACGACGACAAACGATGTATGGCTTTTCGGAAGACAAGAGTGGCGCTGGCATGATGTCGAGCATATTGACGAGAAAAGCAAAGTTTATCATACCACAGACGCCCAAGTCAGCAAAGCTAATAGACGCCCAGGCCGGCAGTCCGGCTGCTTCCGTTTGCATTTGGGCGCCAATATTCCGCATGTTCACCGTTGTTCGCCATCTGACACTCCGAGTTCCTGCATCTTATCCTTGTCGTTGCTTCGACTGACAGTCGATATAGGCTCGTGAATCTCTGGGGCTTCAATTATTTGTCGTTGTATCGCCTTCTGCAGGGAAGCGAACATGCTGGGAATCATGAAGTCGATCGAAGAAGTGATTCAGGTGCGTATACGCAGTTTTCGACGGGCGCAGCATCCATCGGAAGGAAGGAAGGAAGGAAGTGTACGCGTAACTTCAGAGTTGAAGAATATACGCAACACGGCGCATGACGTGCACAGCGCGCCCATCCTTATACTTACTTAGATTCGCCCTTAAGGAAGTGCCATAACTCGATCGCTTCACGATCTTGATTCCTGCATCCTCTCGCTGACTCGTGCGGTCCCAGGTTTCAAATAAATCCGATCGGCTTTATTCATTCTCCAGTTGGAAGGACACCAGGAGGGACATCTACCTCGCACCTTGTGCATCCCCACCAAATCGCCTGTGACACAGTAACCTGCATAAGTACGCCCCTCGAAATTGATCGTCGAATACAGCGCTTGCAAGCTCTTCTAAGCCATGTCTTCGTCCGACCATCCAGCCGTCCTTGTTGTAGGTCGCATCACCAGCCGCCTGTCTCATCTGCTGATGAATGCTGTCGACAGGTAGGAGCTGGCCCCGCCGGGCTTATCACAGCCCTTGCTTTGAACAAAAACGGTGTCCCAACGCGCATCATCGAACGCCGCGAGAGCTTCCACGGAGGCATACGCGGTACTTTCATCCAGGTCAGAGCTACGCTTATCGCTGCGCACCTGACGACTCATGATTTCGCAGCCTCGATCCATAGAACTACTTGCCTCGTTAGGAGTCCTGGATGAAGTGTTAAAGATATCTGTCCCGCCTTACACTATCGGTGTCCACGGAGCGGGAAAGGAAATCTTGTCAGAGATGAAATGGGCCGAGGAAGCAGACGAGTCGCCCGGAACGCCTTACGTTCGTGTTCCCGCCGTTTTAACTGTGTCGCAGACAATGCTGAACAGACTCCGCTTCTCCATAGCGATGCGGTTTCAACGTCAATCAATCCGTATTTGAGCGCGTGTTGCGAGAGCAGCTGGAGAAACAGAGCATCGCTGTGGAGACCGACGTCGACCTTGTGGGCATAGAGCGATCGGCGTCAGTGGCCCGAGCGTGCCTCCTTGTCGATGGTATTCAACGTGAAGAAGAGTTTGACTACATAGTCGCTGCGGACGGCGCTAAGGGTATGTCATCATATGTGGATCTACTGGATTTCAGTCGCAGAAGATTTGTATAGGAAGCACGCGCAAAGCACTAGGTGTTCCCTTCGTCGGCGAAACGAAGGAGTCGGACATCATCTTTACTGCGAATGTAGAATGCCATGACGTGGACCGCGAGGCAAGTGCCTCCTGCGACTCATTGTTTGTTCTGTGACTTATATTTGCTTCTAGCATTGGCATAGATGGGGAAGCATCGATACCGTATCGTGCTTGCTGAAGCCGGTCTGGCCTCCACCACTATTCCAGATTCAAGCCCTCGGTCCGGGACTCCCAAAGCCGCTGCCGCAGGACACAGAAAGTATACAGAAGTTCTTCAACGAGTCCACCGGTTCGACGGACATCAGATTGGACAGCACATCATGGGCCTCTGGATGGAGGTGCGAAGGTTTATATTCACTGTCGACGGAATGCTTATGTTGTGCAGAGCTAACATTCGAATGGCGGAGAAGTTCAATGTTGGACGGGTATTTCTGGTTGGTGGTAAGTGTTATATTCTACTGTTGTTCTGATATGACTATCTCCAACGCCCGCCATGCTCAGATGCCGCACATTGCCATTCTCCTGCTGGAGGTCAAGGCATGAACTCCGGGATGCAGGACGCCGTCAGTAATCCCGCCATCATACAGCTCTTATGCATGATTGCACTGACGCTTCATTCCGCAGCTGAACATTGCATGGAAGGTCGCGCTTGTCCACAAGGGCCTCGCGTATCCATCTCTTCTTGATACCTATGAAGTCGAGCGCGTGCCCGTGATCGCCGAGATGCTCGCCATGACCAGCAATCTACACAAGCTCGCTTTCGCCAGTTCCTCGTCAGTGTCTGCCCTCGGCGAGCACAACGCCGATGTCTCCGCGGGACAGAAGGTCGACCACATGTTCCGCCCCAAGACGGGCCTGCAGCTTGGAGTCAACTGCCGCTGGAGCCCGATCGTCCTCGACAGGCGCGACACCGGCGCGGGCCAGGCCACGCTGGTGCAGAACCCGTACGGGCGCGATAGCGATGTTCTGCGCGCGGGCGACCGCGCGCCGGATGCGCCAGGGCTCCTCGAACAGCCTGGTGGGCGCGAGGCGCGGCTGTTCACCGTCACCGCGGGATGCACACAGCATGCGGTTCTGGTATTCAGCGGCGCTGCACCAGCGGAGGATGTCAAAGCTGCGATTGTGGGGCTGGACAGGTACAGACGCGGCGGCATCGCATCGGTTGTCGTGATTGCGCCGCAGGGGTCTGTCATGCCCGCCTGCGCGGGCGCCCAAGTGTTTATTGATGGTGCAGGCCATGCCTACGGAGGGTATCAGATTGATCCGAGGTCGCTCGTGTTCGTCGTCGTGCGCCCGGATGGGATCATTGGCGCGTTCGCGACTGGTCTCGAGCAGATGCACAAATATTTCTCTGCGATCCTCCTCTGAGCGCCTGGATGGTGGTAATTGTGCGTATCTGGATTTCCGGCGAATGCGTGGCGTACTGATATGAAATTTGTGTGGTTATAGAGCGTTCGGGTGTCAGTCGGAATCTAAAAAGAGAATGGGACGACGATTGATACGCGCCGGGTAAGGCCATGTGTTTCTCGCGTGGCCCGCGAAACTTGCTCGCAGCCGAGCACGAGAAAGCCATGTGGCCGCGGCTAGCAGCTAGCCACGCGAGCGCCCGGAGTCGCGGACGTCCGAGCGCGACCATCATCCAGCTCACGCCGCAGCCGCTCACCGCCATCGCGACGCCCGCGCCCGCTTCTGCCGACTCGGGATACTCGTACTGATCTGATGTGGCTTCTGCAGACTCTTTTTCTCTGGTTAGACGAGGGTTGTGAGATGTATTTGGTAGGGCTACGGGTATCTGTCTGGCGTGGATCGCTGTAGTTTAGTGCTTGCATTATGTATCTATACAATATAAGTTGGGTTCGAGTTCTTACAGTTTGATGTCTTGTGATGTGAACAGGAGAACTATGACTCTGAGGTCTTGGGACGACTCTTTCAGAATCAGAGCAGACAGGACTCAACCTTCGTGCTTCAGGATCGTTACTTAGGACCAGCAAGTTCAATGGCTAGGCAAGACTCCGACAGAAGCAGCTGTGTCCAAAGCTAGCCTCGGGACCATGAATCGATGTTGAAAAGCGAGTATTCCGTAGGCGAGAGAATAGTCGCCTCTTTAGACAGACGGCCACTGATCTATAGCTAGTCCAGGACAACGTACAAAAGGGCACACGTAACACAGAACAACGGAGCAAATAATTTAAACGACTATGGAACAAGAAGATACGATATCAATGTCTACCATGGGGCATAAAGAGGTCACTACAGTACATACACGACGAAAACAAGGTGCAAAGTGTAACGATAGCTCAGAAATAAAACAGGATCGGACTAGAGGAGCAGCATGCAGGGGCTGGGTGGGGGTAGTACACGAGTTGTTTACTCGTCGTCGTCTTCTTCCTCGACGACGACCTCCTTAGCCTTCTTGGCGCGAGAGCTCGAGGGCTTCGCCTTTTTGGCTTGAGAGCCCGACGACTTGGAGGTGGCGGGACGCTTGCGCTTTTTGGGGACCTCCTCTTCCTCTTCTTCCTCGACCTCGAAGTCCGCGACCTCGTCGATTTCGGCCCCGAAGTCCTCGCCAGATTCCTCTTCCTCAACAACCTATGTGAGGATAAGTCAGCATGCGGTCGTGAGAGTAGGATGAGGTAGACTAAACGGACCTTCTTTTTCTTCGCCGGGGCACGCTTCTTAGCAGGAGCCTTTTCTTTCTCTGCGGCCTTTTTGGCGGGAGCACGCTTTTTCTTCGGCTTTTCTTCTTCTTCGCCCTCTTCTTCTACCTCAGCCTTCTGTTGGCGCGAGGTTCAACATACGTAGAGAATGAACTAGGGAGAAAGCACCAACCTTTGCGCGAGGCTTGCGAGCAGGGGCTTTCTTCTTCGGTTTCTCCTCCTCTTCCTCAGCGCCTTCCTCTTCCTCAACTTTCTGTGGAAAAAAAAAATCAAAGCTTCAGTTAGCTCACACTCATATGCGTACGACAGGGGCAAACGTACCGGCGCCGCCGCCTTTTTCGCCCGCGCACGCTTGGGCTTCTCCTCACCGCCCCCATTCGTCTCTGCCTTCTTCTTCGGAGGCGCACGCTTCTTCTTCGGCTTCTCCTCCTCCTCCTCACCACTAACTTCGCCCTCAGCCAGGCGCGCGGTCTCAGGGATGTCCTCGTCAGCGACGTGTCCCTCCTCCCAGGCTTGCCGCACGCGCTCCTGGTCCTCCTCGTTGAGGTCCTCGAAGCCATCCAGCTCAGACGCGTCGCCGAACTGCTTCTTCATGTTGTCGAAGATCTTCGGTGTTGTGCAGCCCCAGTGACGCCACGCACTGCATCGCGACAGTCGCAGATAGGGTGCAGCAGTTCAACAAAGGAAAGACATTGCAATAGGGAAGAAATAAAGCGCAAGCGTTTAACAGGTCAGAGCTGCGACGATGAAGGACATATCCAGGGGTACGTACAAGGATGTGTGGCCCCGAAAGTCGACGACCGAGCCGACTTTCAACGAGCCCTTGGTCAGCGTCGTCCCTATCAACCAACAACATGAGTCTCTACGCCCGCCGCACAGCTAGAACAGAAGGGAGCGCTCACCAGCACACGGCTTCGGGCCTATCAGCGCAGAAAACGCGTGTTCAACACGACAACCAGCGATAGCAGCGCGCAGAGCCCACCTTTGCACTTCGCCCTGTTGTTGGCCGCATATTCGAGGCGGTAGCCGCCTTTCTTGGGTCCACCGTCGTCGTCAGACATTTTCGAGCACGATCAACAAGAAGAGGGGCAGCACAGGGGATGTGGGGGGAAGGGAAAGCGGGAAGGGCGAGTTGAACCTCGGAAGAGGTATATAATGGACTGCCTTCAAAGTCCGCTGGATGTGAACCTGGCCTCGCGGCGCGCGACACTTCGCAGCCAAAATGGCGATTTACCACCGCGCACGGACGCCTTCTGATTCCTCGCAAAAATGGCAGACTTGCTGCTCTGCAAGCTTGCTTTCTGATCAGATCGACAGCTTTTTCGTGAGAAATTTGGGTGACGGACTGAGCGAATAATCGCGCCTAGTGACTTGTGCTGTGCGCGGCTTGGCCCTGGCGCAATGGACGTCAGATGCTGCTTGATCAGAGGACTGCTGTCCTATTCTCGCGCAAACGCCCCTAGAACGTCCTCGTATGCTTATCGGGACGCCCGTCTAATGCGAGTGACATCACATACCAAATCCTTCGCAATGCGCTATAGATTCCTTAGAGCTGACATCAATCAAGTTGTAACAAGCGCTCTTTATACTAGCCATACTATAGTAATTCGAAGAAAAGGAAACATGTTATCCCAGATCATAAGAACGTCTTCTGAACGATGGCTAGATAAGTAGAAGCGATCATGGGTCCAACGTGAGTCGACGATGGCAGACCTCATCGAATGGATGCAACCAGGAGGGTATAGTTGCTCGGACAAACTGTCGCAATCGACGGTCAAGATGTCGAATAATCTTGCCCCAAATTTCCGGAAAATTTACTCCTTGATGAACAAGAATGGCGCATCCGAGATATGTACCTGTGCCCATCTCCCGTGCAAGGACAGACTGAACATCGACAGATGATAATGATTGACGTAGGGTATTGATTGGCAACTCGTCGGACAGTAGAGACCTTGAAGACACCTGTTCTAGGGTTAGGGCCTTCACTCAAGTCTGGGCAGGATGGAGCAGAAATACGAACGTTGAGCATGCTGGCCAGGCTAGCGTACAATAGCATCGAGTTTCAACAGGGCAAACAGGAGGATTGCGGCGTTGCATATGGGACAACGAGCGTTGTTCCGCACCTCTTCGACGATGCAGCTATGTTTCAAGGATCCATTGACATGTACCAGCGCGATAGATAANCAGTCGCCCGTGCGTGCAGCGACAACAAACACACTGACTTGTTCGGGATCTGGCGAGCTATGCATGTGCAACATGATGTGCATACTGCGCGGGCAACACCGGCGTGAGCACGGACACCACTGTCGACTGCGCAAGTCAGCCCCATGCAAATTCACACTCGAAGGACGGAGACTCAACTCAGCAGAGACGATAGTGAGACCCATCAGCTGTGCAGAGTCCACGTCACCCTCCTTCTTCTCACCCTCGTACTAATGAATGCGCCATCGTGGTAGACTTGCATGATCGAATGCTCATGCCGAGGACGAGCAGCCAGCCGAGGAAACTGAGTGCGAGCCCAGAGGCAGCGAACGCGGGCACCACAGGCATGAGGGCGCCCAGCAGGGGGGCCTAACCGGGTGCGCGATTGCACGATGCGGGTGTAGATGGTGCTTTAGATGGGAGTAGAAGGTCATGCGACGCCATGCCTGATGATGGGAGGTGGCCACCATGAAATGTATCGTGATTGATTGATAGATGACTTGGAGGTAGGCGCAGATGAGTGCAGCTGTTCCTATGGACTGTTGGCCAGGTGCTGTGGTTCATTAGCCAAGAATCGCCAAGGTGAATGCAGATGCCTGGTGCGACACAATACTATGGGCGTGGGGGTGAATGATTCATAGAAATCAGAGCATACTTATACCAAGCCTATACACATATTCATTGCAAGCGCAGCTCCCTGTGCATGAGAGGGTTCTGAGCAGCGCTTGTGAAGACTGGAAAACCGACGTGACTTGACGCTTTTCTGAACACATCGTGATGGGTGCTAAATAGTGATGGATGCAGTAGATTGGAGGTAATAACTCACCTACAACAGCAAAAGCGACTGCTCCAAAATGAGCTAGAACGGAACCTGACACCGCGTGCATCTGAGAGTAGAGCAGGTATACCCAACTTGAACGAAGTGAGAAGAGTACTTTCATGAGGCATTGGGATGACTTGGAGTGTCGGAAGAGCGGACAACGGCATCAGCGGAAATGTGAGGAGCAGCTACTGCCAGGCGGAGATTGTATCGCACCACCCGGCTCGACGAGCCATTGCAAAGCAATGCAAAGCAATACAAGCCGGTTGTGTAAACACTGCATTGGTGCTGCAAATGCTTTTGCAATTCACCGCGAAGAGGCAGCAACGATGCAGGGCCTCGCCCACCTGCGCCTGCCTTGGGATACGTCCCAAAGCTTGACATATTGCTGAGTAAGTCCAAGTAGCTCGCCGAACTCCTCGCATCAACGCTCTGATCTTAACGTTAAGGTATTTTCGAGCCGGCCCTAAAGTCGCTCAGGTCTTCAGTTAAGTACTGCTCGGTGCTGTAACCCTTCGGGTTACAGCTTATGTCATATTATGCTCTGTTATGTTGGATTCCTACGGACGCTACTTATACATGCTTTCGGTTGATGTTACCCTTGCTTCCCGCCACCCCATCATTGCCGCCTTGTCCGTAGTACTTCATGCCTAGGCTTCTGCAATCCACTTTGGTGTCTCGTTTCTAGTCTCGTCTGCCGTTCTCAGTGTCCCGCTATACAGCAGTTCCACTTTTTTTGAAACACCGACAACTCAAAGTTCCAAACTGCTGTCACCGCCACACACCCGCTCTGTGGTAGTGCCGCCAACCTCAGTCGACACTGCCCCAAATACTGTCCCGCCGCCCTCACCAACCACCAGAAGTCTCTCCTCTGTCTCTGCTTTACCATATAGCTTGCTGTCCGATCTTGCTGACGCACTTGTCGACCCTGTAGCTGACCGCCTGTCAACACCTGTCTCCGACCACCTCTTGCTGTCGTCACCATCTCCCCAGCTGCCAACTCCTCCCCCCAAGGACTGGGTTGATCCCACGTCAACAACCGCATACTTCACCGCCGCTGCTCGTCCTTCCCGTCACCATCGCCATTCGTCATCTTCATCCTCTGACTCTTCGGTCCTGCTTCCTCCCACCTTACCTGGCCCCATCTCTCATACCACAATGGCCCCTACTGCCAAGGTCGAACAGACTGCTATGACGAAGGCCCCCACACTCTCTCCTGGTGACATATCCCCAGAAGTCCTCTGCCAATGGGAGCATGGTTGTCGCACATACTTCTACCACAAGGAGATCGACTCCGCTACTCAAGTCCAAGCTGTTGCCTGGGGTTTCCAAGATACGCGTCTCCAATCTTGGTTCTCTGTTAACCAGACCTCCTTTACAGCACTCTCGTTCGATGACTTTGTCAAAGAACTAAAAGTCTGGATGGAACCCAACTGGGAAGTTCGTCTTTCGAACGAACTTCATCTGAGAAATTTAACAGTGGTATATAGCACTATGTAGCCTATATAGCTCTGATAGGGCCATAGCAGTCTCCTTTTCTACATAGCACTCTATAGCAGCAAGACAATCTATATAGAGCTATCATAGCACTCTATAGCAGTAAGACAATCTATGCAGAGCTATCATAGCTATCATAGAGTAAGGTAGTAACTATTATAGTCATCATAGTTATCTGTTATAAGATGATAACTATCATAACTACCATAGCATATGATGATTATCATAGCTATATTAGCTATGTGATATATCCTTAGTATCATATTATATGTAGCTAGTTAGACTACTATTGACTCTATATCATCAAATGTTACTCAAAAGATGCTATAAAGTCATCAATAAAATAAAATAATTATAGCACATCTGAGATATTCAAAAACATCGAAAATTTAGAAGCATTATATTTCAAGTAATATTTGATTATAATACATCTACAAGTATTACTAACAAATCTATGATACACTATAAGATATGATAAGACTATAAGATTAAGATAAGATAAGATAAGAGATAAGATAAAACTTACTGTCAAGATAAGAAAAAGCGAAAATAATCTACAAAAGAAGTCAACAAATTAGTATTACAAGATAAAAAAAAAACATAAGGCTTACCTAAGGAAATAAAAGCGAAAATCCAAAGTTTGCCACACACAAAAAAAAAAAACAATAGGGTTAGAAGCAATGAAACAATATAACAACATATCAAAGAAAATAAAAAAGCGAAAAAGACAAAGACCACAAATAACATAAGGTTAGAGACAATAGGACATCAACCATGGTAGGGATGTCAAAGGGAGTGATGTCAAGTTAAGAAATGAAATGTATGGTTCTTAACACCACCCCCTTTCTATGACACATTGACCCGACATGTCTTAGTAATCCCAGCTAGGGAGGCTCCAGCTCGGGTCATGCCAGTCCTCCTTGTCCCTCCAGTCATGTCGAGTTCCACGAACCTCCTCCTTCAAGGGGCAAGGTGGATTCTTCCACTCCACCTCCCACAGTCGGTCTGACCAGTACTTCTGCTGCTCGAGCAACTTGTGGATGGCAGCGTCGGTGTCGCAGAGGTGGTTGCAGAGGAGCTCCCAGTGTTTGTGGAAGGCATTGGCAGTGGGGTCAAGACATTGGTCGATGGGATCGACGATGTCCCATGCATCGTGATGGGTATCCCAGCCCTGTGCAGGGAGACAGTTGGAGACAGGAGGGGGGCCTCCGGAGCACCAGGCTGTCTGCCAGTTGCGGAGGGGGTGGGGATCCCTGCAGTCCTTCACGACGTGGCCCAGCCTGCAGCAGCAGAAGCAGAACAGCTTCCTGGCATGAAAGGCCCAGGTGGTGGTGGGTGCAGTGGGTGCAGGATCAGAGGGGGGTACTGAGATGGGAGAGATGAGATGGTCATCACTGACAGTCATGACGATGTTGATGATGACAGGGTCGAACTGGCCTCGTTGTACTGTCTCACGCCATTCAGATGCAACCCAGGAGTTGGCCCCCAGACTGTAGACTCCAGCATCAGACTCGTTGTCACTGAGGGAAAATACCGCCAAAGAACAGGGCGAAGCAGCAGGTTCAGAGAGGGCCAGTGTAATGAGGTCGGGGAGGGAGTCCTGAGAAGCAGCAGCTGAGGATGGAAGGCTGGGGGCAGAGAGGCCCATGACAGTGAAGAGGGCAGGGAAGGCAACAGCAGACATTGGTGAGAGTAGATGAGAAAGGTGAGGGTGAGAGTGAGGAGGGTGAGGACGAAGTTGAGAGCAAGAAGTGTGGTAGTGGTAGTATCCAGTTTGGATGCTGGGTTGGAAAGGACTGCGAGGGTTGCTTTTATATGCTGGTGGTAAAGGGTTCTCGCAGCGATTGTTGGACAGCATCGGCATTGATTCCGAGGCTTCTGATGGGTCTTGGAGTGCCTGGATGTTTTCAGTGGTATTCAGCAATCTTGTCCTTGGCATTTGCAACATTTCCGGCTGGTTCCCATGACATTTCTGCATCAGGCAATCTCTTCCATTTGATGAGGTACTGGAGGTGTCAGTTTTTTCTGTAGACACAAGATTTGACCACACCTTCGACTTCCCATTCCTGTTTGCTGTCTATAATGTCTGGAGGAGGGGGTGTATAGTTCAGATCATGTTCCGATGTTTCATGATATGGTGTGAGAAGTCCAGCTTGGAAGACTGGGTAGATTTTCCAGGTTTGTGGCAGCTTTAGCTTGTAGTTGATTGGACTGATGACTTGGATGATTTTAAATGGTCCTTGTCATTTAAGTCTGAACTTGGCTTTGGGATATTGAAGCCTAAGGTTTTTTCCATCCAGCCAGACCTTATCACCTAGTTTAAAGACTGGTCCATTTTTTCCGTACTTGTCTTCTTGTCAGTGCATGTTCTCAGTGGCTATTGTCTGGCTTGCCTTGGCTTCATCCTGTGCTTTCTGCATCATAATCAATCTTTGTTCTGCTGTAAGAACAGCAGAATTTAGGTGGATCTTTGGTTGGAAGCAGGGTTGAAATCTGTGAAGTAGTTCGAAGGGGGTCTTCTGTGTAGCTGAATGTACCTTGATATTGTGTGAGAATTCAGCGAAGGNGAGAAGATCTGCCCAGTTGTCCATGTGGGCATTACAGAAGGCACNGAGGTATTGCTCAATTTCTTGATTGACACGTTCTGTGCTTCCATCTGTCTAGGGGTGATATGCCGTACTGAGTGCTGATCGAATTCCCAGTCCTTTGTAGATGCTTTGAAGGACTTTGGATGCAAATTGGGGTCCTCTGTCTGAGATCATTTTNTCGGGGAGTCCAAAGCATTTCCAGACATTGTCCATGAAGAGTTTGGCTGTTCNGTCTGCGTCAATGTCTTTCCGGCAGGGTGAGATAATAATGGCTTTAGAGAATTGATCCACTACAACATTGATAGAGTCGAATCCATGGACTTCCGGTAGGTCTGTGACGAAGTCTGTGGTGGTATATTCCCAAGGTTGTGATGGTTTTTCAGTGGGTTGTATTGGAACATAGGTGGGATGTGTATCATTTTTTGTTGACTGGCAGATGACACATCCTGTGACGTAATTTTTGACAAAGTTAGACATTCCTGGCCACCAATAGTTACGTTGAACTAGTTCGTAGGTTTTCCATCATCCTGGATGACCTGTAGCCAGTGAATCATGATGCGATTTGACAATATCACAGCACAATTGGAGGTCTTTGGGAATGTAGACTTTGTCTCTGAACAGAATGAGGCCATCTTCTAAATTCCATTCCTGTAGTCCTTTGACAATAGATCAAGGGCCTGTGCTTAGAATGGTTTCCATTGCTGCAGTTACAATGTTGTCATGTTCGGTGCAGTCTNAGATTCACTTTAAAAGTGATTTATCACCGAGACTGGTTACACTGCCATGTCCTGTGGCTCAAATTTGGAAAAATTGGGGTTCCAGTAAGACACGATCAGAGTTGTCATTTTTTCACCCCTTCTTTATGGTCTGGANGNNGGNACAGACCNTCAGATTTGTTGGAGGAGCCNGGCTTATGGATGATNGTNAATTCAAATCTGGTNAGAAAGAGGCTCNATCNGGCTTGACNGNNNTTNAGTTTCNGTGCNGTACNGAAGTANTNNAGGTTCTTGTGNTCNGTCCAGATCTCTATNGGATGGNGATGNCCTTNGAGATANTGGCGNCAGGTTTCCAGGGCNNNGANAATAGNGAGAAGTTCTTTNTCATAGATGTCANAATTGNNTNNGGCATCNTTCAGAGATTTGCTGTAGTATGNNATGGGATGCCATTGGTTGTCTGAGCCTTGTTGGGACAATATTGCTCCAGTCGCGAAGTCAGATGCATCACATTCAACTCAAAATGGTTTGTCATAGTCAGGCATGACAAGTACCGGTGAAGTAGTGAAAACTGTCTTCAGTGCATCAAAGGCTTTTTGACACTCGGTGGACCATTGCCAGATGTGGGTCTTCTTCGTGAGTTCGAAGAGTGGTTTGGCAACTTTGAAAAAATCTTGTATAAATCGGCAGTAGAAGTTGCCGAAGCCTAGGAATGATTGTGTCTGTTTGACTGTATGGGGTTCAGGCCATTGGAGTACTCCTTCGACCTTGATAGGGTCCATATGGAGTTGATTGTGTGACACAATCAGGCCAAGGTCATCTGAAAAATCTCAAATTTATATAGCCATCAGCCATCATTATCTAAGCTATGAGAAGCTATATACCTAACTTATACAGATATATAGGTCTATAGTAGCTACATAGGCTATATAGCCATCTATGCCATCTACATAGGTCTACATAGCTAGTTAGTGCAGCTATGGAAGCTATGGACATGTCTCTACTTGCTATAAAGCCTATGTAGCCTACATCTATTATATCCACTATATCACCTTGTAAGTGTAAGCTATATGCTATGACATTTATGAGATATGCAGCAACTATACACATAATTCAGAGTATACATATGATATAAGTCACACCAAATGCAGTCAAATTCACTTATATTATTTGAGTCATAACTAGATACAGAAGTTGAGAAATTCTAATTATAACTATGTCAAGTGCCAGCGCCTGTCGAGTATGCCAGCACCTGTTGAGCATGCAGATGCAAAAGGCATGTGAATGGCCATACATGGGCACAAACACGAAGGCACATGGTGCATGTGGATGGCGCGTGATGCAGGAGCACAGGGAGAGGATGTGTGGGCAGGCATGGCACGTGAGCATGGGGAATAGAATGTGTGGGCGCATATGGTGCACACAATGCAGGGTGTTGGGCACGAGTGCACAGCATCATGCACGTGTGCAGGGTGTTGAGCTTGTGTGCAGGGGGGCGTTAAGTGCACATGCACATGTGTGGGTCCTGGTACGCATCGGCCAGATGTTGGACATGTGGGCGGGGCTTGAAGCGCATGGGCAGAGCCATGGGGCGTGGATGCAGGGCCGTGGGGCACAGTGCTGAGAGGCGCATGTGTGCGAGGCAGAAGGTGCAGGGCATTGGGCACAGATTCGGGACATCGCATGCATTGCCATGAAATGGGGTCGTGCGGAGGCATACGTGTGGGTGGATGAGCATCCGTGCACACATGTGGGATGTCGAGCAGATGTGCAAGGCCTTGTACATGCGTGTGGGGCATTATGTGCATGAGCAGGGCATTGCGCAGGTGGCGTGGGTGTGGACTGCGAGTGCAAGGCATTGTGCGCACATACGAGACATGGGGCACGCAGCCGCAGGGTCTTGAGAGAGCAGGGTTTGCATGCGCATGCAGGACTTGCATGTTGCGAGTGCAGGACTTGCATGTTGCAGGCACAGGACTTGCATGTTGCNGGTGCGAGCCAGTGCAGGGCGTCAGGCAGAGCATGGGGCGAACGTGCAGGGCTGTGGGCCATGCGCACAAACGACATCCCAAGTCCCATTGCCATGGCAATGGAACTCTACGGCTTGTGGATGTCGAGGGGCGGTGATGTGGTGCGTGCGCACATCATTGGCAACATGCAAGTGAGGTGCATGGGGTGCGTGTGCATAGCTGGTGTGGGCAAAGGGCAGAACAGGGGCTGTTTGAGTTCACATAATGTTGTCATGGGGTGTTGGAACTGTGCGTGAGGAGCAGAAACTACATGGAGGGTGGAAGCATGGCATTGAGTGGGTCAGGAAGGCACAGAGGGGATGTGAAGGGCGTGGAGGGGTCATGCAGGGTCGAGGAAAGGGGTACATCGAGAGTATCACTCGAAAACTGAGCAATATTCTCTGTTTTAGTGCAAAGATCACAAAGGTAAGTTGACTTTACTTACCTGCTGGCCCTCTGCTTATTACTCAGCCCTCCAGATCAAAATTGATGAGCTCAGAGTGAACGAAGGATGGAGGCAGCGAGGGAACAAGGGAACGAGCAAGGAGAGATGACAAGTGAGAGAGGGACGAAACAAGTCGATGCACGTTCAGTGCTTCAGCCACCAAACAAGCAGCTATGTTGTTCGACCTCCAAGAAATCATTCAAAATTACATCAATTCCGCAAAAATGACTACGAGTACAATTAATACATGATATCGAAATTTATGAGAACACTATGTATCTACTGTACTGTACATGTCCGGGTAACAAATTCAACTTAGTCAACTCTGTGGGCCCAGTCCCTGATGCGTCGCTCGGTAGCGCCCAGCAGCCACGATTCTCAGCTTCATCTGAGATTCGTATATAAGGCTTGCGCAATGCGCATTGCCTCTTGCTCTTTAACTCCCACCATGTCTTGCCATGTCGATGCTTCATTGTCGTCGCTTGTTCACTCGTTGTTGTTGCTTGTCCGCTCGTCGTTGTTGCTCACTTGCTCATCATCATTGCTCGCTCACTTGTTGCTGTTTGTTGCTCGTCGTTGCTGTCTTCATCAAGGTGAGCTTCTATTCTTAGTCTCTTATGTCTTGTGCTAATGTTTTCGTACTTGTTATAGTACCTTTGTATGTTTACTAGGTAAGCTTTGTTTTGTCTTATACTGATGTCTTCAAATTGTCTTGTAGGTTTTTGCTTTTTTGTTAGTTTAGTAAGCTTTTATTGTTATCTTTGTTATCTTCTAACTCTAATGTTTTTTTTCCTTAGAAAGTTTTGCATTTTTGTAATATTAGCAAGTCTTATAGTGTTGTATATTAATCTTTACTAATGCTCTATTATCTTAGGAGGTTTCTTGATATTTATTGTTTATCTTATATAATATAATGTTGTAGTTAATGAATAAAATATCTTGCTGTTCTTTATATTTTGTGTGATTTTTGTGAATTGTTTACTTTATCAATATGTAGATATGTGTAGAATTTTATTAAGTCTAGTATAACTATAAATACATATTATCATATCATTCTTTTTCGTATATTCAACGTGCACGACGTCACTCCGTCCATACTCCTATCCTATACTAGGTCCCCATTGGCCCCCTGGCATGTTCCACATGAAAGTCAAATGCCACATTTATGATTCCACGGCCCTTCGGGCATCGCCTGGTCTCGTAGTGCGGGATCGTTGCCGGGGTTTGCCGAGACGCACAGGAAGGGAGGCATGAGTGATCGTGGGAAGGTAGGGTAGAGTGTATTCAAGGAGGTCGAAGTTAATGCACGTTAATGTTTAAGATTCGATGCTGGAATAATTGCCGTTCGCGAGGCCGTACACAGGCGTAATGGGCCCTCCGCATCCTCGGCAACATGCCAATGTTCCATGCGACCAAAATGCCTCCTCGTATCAAAGACAAACCGCGAATATCCAATCTCGTTGTCCTGTGTTCATTTCCATGTCCAGAAATGTCCATGTCCATGGCTACGCCCTGAGAGCGAGCCGGCCGGTTGTCATCATGCGACAACACAACAGATGGAGACTGACACTCGTCTACTGAAGACGAAGTCGCTCCCCTCACACGTGATGAATCATCTATTACATCCCAAATTATCAAACTGAACACGAGAAACGAGGTTTGACATACACATACTTTCAATAGACCCCGCGCTCTGCGAACGAACCGCCCGCTCATGTTCATACGTCGATGGGGCAACTGAAGGCCGACACTCGTTTGCTGAAGACGTTGTTGGGCCCCCCACACCTTATGAGTTGTCTGCGCCATCCCATGTTATAAACCATAACGCAAGAAACGAGTTATAAGATAGACCTACCTTCAGTAGACCCCGCGGAAACCCGAGACAAGACGATCTGGTCAGCAGGATTTAACATCTGCTCGCTGCAGTCGTCGTAATCTACAAACTATGCGCGTAAGACATACACCGCGCTAGAATACTGAATACAACCCACCGCGGAAGGTCGCCGCACTCTGAGTGGACGACTGCCCCGAGGATCCCGAAGCTACATGATAAGGTTGACCTGCAGACGAATACGAGTTCATATATTATCAGTCAAACATCGACGCTGACGACGAGAACCATCTGAGCCAAAGGTCATATCATAGTTTCGTTTGACGGACATATTGATCAGCGTAGGAAAATAGTACGGAGCAGTCCAGAAAGTAAAACACAGCAGACATGTGACAATACGTAATATGTTACGGCGTGATGTGACCAACAACGATTGCTGAGGGGAGAACTGGCTCTACGAGGCCAGGAATACAGCCGTTTACAAATCGATAGGCCTTCCCGAGAAAAAAGACGTAAATCGTTTTTGAGTCGGCGAAGGTCAGAAACCGCTTACGATTCTGCGGCACCGCGCCNGNCNTNCTGCCNNNCNNNNTGCCGTGCTGCCGTTGCCACCGGCTG
Source organism: Hericium alpestre (assembly GCA_004681135.1). Lineage (NCBI taxonomy): Eukaryota > Fungi > Basidiomycota > Agaricomycetes > Russulales > Hericiaceae > Hericium > Hericium alpestre. The sequence goes on along the minus strand of SFCI01000174.1, from coordinate 3,483 downwards.
TGAGCTAGAATCAAGNTCCACCTNGTATGTTGAANGTCCGACCAATGCATCAAATTCTGCCACAGAGGCCTATCGATTTGTAAACGGCTGTATTAGATTGCTTTCAACACCCCATCGTGCGTGTCCATTCCCCGACTCACCAAAATTCCCCACCCTCGAGATGCCTGACTGGTGAGTTATTTTATATTCATCTCGTGTATCTACTGAATTATTCTGTTTCTCTACCGGGTTCCGAGGCAAAGACAGCCAGTGTTGGCATTGTTCGCCGGGTTCTGGTGAGCTTCATGTTCTTTCCATGCTGGTGTGATACTCACATGGGCATACATCATGGCTCGGTCGTCAATCAACAGATCCCATCACCTTGTTTGCTTTCGCATGATTTGCGGGTATTTGTCGTAGAGCGCGAACGTAAGCTCAGCACGATTGAGGCATACTTGGTTTTGTGATGATGAGATTACATCTGCCGAGGATCGCATGCATGCATAGCGATGTGCGTTGCTCATTTCATCTGAGTATCTGGTACGCGGTCAAGACAATGCCATAGTGCTGAGAAGCGAAAGGTAAGTACGACTCGGTTGATATTGGACAGCCAAGACTTACCTTGCTCATGCTTCCCAGGCTGTCTATACAGAATTGGAGGCGTCATCGTCAAGTTACCATGCTCGGTGCGCCTCGACAGTAAGTTGATCCCATTAGAGAACTTGCTGACCGCATGCTGATAGTTGTGGCCGCCAGATCGCACATCGTCAGAGGGCGTCATCGTCAAGTTATGCCGCGTCCGTCTTCTTGAGCTGGATCGCGGACATGCAGCGGGGAGGGCAGGCAACGGCGGGTCAGCGAGACGGCGAGTAGTACATCATTTGCAGAGGCGGCGGCAAGCCCGCAAGGAAGGCTGACGGCGTGGCGCTGTCCCTGCTACGTATGGGGCGGGACGGGGCGGCCGTTCTGAGAGTGAGACTAGGAGCTCTCGAAGCCGCGAAAATGGTGCGGCAATGAAGGCCACTCTGCGTCGCCGATGGCCTACATTCATGGGCCAAGCAGGAGAACGGCAGTGGGTAGATTGTGCCTGAGATGACCGAACATAAGGCCAGATCGGAGAGAGACAGATATTGAAGAAAATGCGTACCCGCAAAGTGACTTGCCATCGGCACGATCAAGAGCGAATCGCAGTACATGCCGATGCTCTCCTTTGGTGCGGTCAGTGTCTGGCTGGAGCGGGAAGCAGGAAGGGTCGGGCCCACCGCTAGCCTGCGACGCTGTGTGATTTCGCGAGCAAGGCGTGCCAGAATACCCGATTGTGGTCCCCGATTTTCCGAAATCCAGAGCTCCGCGGCGAGCGGCCTACAGGTCCAAGGCATCGAAGTCAGTGCCGACGGTTCGTTGATGCTGGCACCGGGTGCAGCCTGGTGACGCACCTCTTATCTTGCGGGTACCTCGGTTGCATTGATCAGCGATTCTGCGAGTCCGGAAGGTCCTCTGGTGAGCCTTTGGTATGCACTTAAGTCGAGTCTAATAAGGACTCACCAGGCCCTCAAATTAGGTATCCTTCCTCGCTAAATTTCCGAGGTCCAGTGCCCCGCGGCAGCGGCGAGCATGTACATAGGACAAATCTGCGAAATCAGCATCGACGCTTTGTCGATGCTGATGTCGCGCCAGTGCCAGGTGCAGCCCGCCGACCGCTTGTCTTGTAGATCCCGTTCTGTGTTCACGCTGCACGTTTCAAGGCCTCTGGGTTCATCTCCGTGAGTGTTTTATGCATACTTCAACCGAGCCGGAATGGTACTCACCGAGCCTTCCAAATAGCCGTGTTGACGGCCAAATTCCCAAGATCCAGTGCCCCGCGGCAGCAGCGAGCGCGTAGATTTGTCTTATGTACGAAGTCAGTGTCGACAGTGCGTCGATGCTGACGTCGCTCGGGTGCAGCCTGGTGACCGCTTCGGCTTGCAGGCTGCATCCACATCGCGCAGAGTTGTTTCAAGGCCTCTGGCGTGCATTTCTGTAAGAATTTGACACCAAAATTAGTCGAATTAGAATGGTACTCACCAGATCATTGAAGCAGCACTTTTCTGCGCCAAAATTCCAAGGTCCAGTACCCCGCGGCAGTGGCGAGCACGCGGATAGGTCAGATTTACGAAGTCAGCATCGATGATTGGTCCATGCTGACATGGAGCGCCGGACGCAGCCCGGCGACCGCTGTCGTCCTGCAGGCCACGTTTCTGCGTCGCGCTGAGCTGTTCTGCAGTGTATTCTCGTAAGTATTTACATTGTGATGAGCTGAGCGGGGATGGTACTTACGAGCCACCCGAAATAGCCGTTGTCCTTTCCAGATTTAGGACGTCCGATGGCCCGCGGCAGCGGCGAGCATGCAAAGACGCTAGATCTGCGAAGTCAGCAGCGACACTCTCGATGCTGATGTCGTGCGGGGAAGGAGCCCGGCGCGTGCACCCACCTGGTCTGATCGCGACCTCGCGGCATCCCTCGCACGATTCGTGTCGTGTAGAATGCCGTACCGTTCGACGGAACGCGTGCTGGATGGGCATCATGACGGGCGGAATGATGCAGATGCATCGAATCTGTGCTGTATCGGGCGGGGACATCGACATCTCCCTTTCTGAACCGTGTAAGGGCAGCGTCTGGTTGATGTGTTGTGGTCATGTAGTGTCGCCGCCGTCAGACGGATGCCCGGGATTGGGATGGACAAGCCGTCGGGAGTGAGTCCCGCACCTGATCGCAGGACGAGCGCGAACAGATCACAACCCTTCGATGTAGAGTCGGCGACGTGTCTGGTTCTGTGGGTTAACGATATAAGTGTCGGCGTGGCGCGCAGAGGCTGCAATGGCAGCTTCGCCGTCCTGGCGATGCCGTGGTGTCGTACACCCTGCAACGCTACCCGTAAGCGGCACCGGTCAGTTGTCAGCCTGTCGAGTTGCTGAGAGTCGGCCTCACCGCGTACGAGACACGAGATGTGGAAATCTCATCTCGGCTGTGTGGGGAGCATCAACCCAAGTCGAGAATGTGTCGGCGCACGGCAGTCCGAGCGGCAGGAGATCGCTCGTTGCGCTCGAGCATCGAGAGATAACTGTTGGCAAATGTCAAAACTGTTAGCATTCGTACACAGGAGCCGTAGGCGGTGCGAGTTGCCTCGGGATAACATTTTAGTAGTCGAGGTGGATGACGGCCGGACGCGAAAGGCGCAAAGAACCGTCAAGTCGCCGCGGCGACTCTGCGATGTCAGGTCGCCACGTCGACTTTCCACGCTTCAGCATCAGTTTCACTTCATCAAAACATAATTGTAGTATGCAAACTCTAGTGTACAGGTATGTGTATTCTATAATGTCTAATAAACAACGTATAAATAACTCTCATTCCCTCTCCCCATCAGTGTCTGCTCCTTCACTCCTCGTGAAGTGGCAATCAATGCGAACACATGTCTTGCGCGCGCTGCGCGACGTCATTTCCAGGCCACATTCACGGCCGTCTGGC